>APFE031567436.1:78292-98152 GCA_000404065.3 Pinus taeda | reverse complement strand
CGCCCTGCAAAGTTGAGGGTTTTGTGCATCCATTATGACATATTTTCTCTAGATTGGCAATAATTCTTTCCCAATGCATTTTTTTCCAGGGTTTATCTGTCAGCGGAATTCTGAGGTATCTTGAAGGGAGGTTGCATCTCTTGAAACCTAGGATGGTAGAAAGGTTCTTCTGGACTGCTAGGTGCGTATTGAAAAAGAAAATGGAAGATTTATCTAGATTAAGTTCCATATATGAGGCCAGACTAAAGCGATTGAGAATATTTTTGAAACCAATAGCTTCTTTGACAGAGGGCGAGCCATGCAGCATTGTGTCATCGATAAACTGTTGATGTGTTGTTGCAGGGCTTGAGGGCAAGGGTTGGAGTCCCTGAATAATTCCATCCTCTTTTGCTTTATTGATTAGCCGGCTTAGACCTTCCATTAGAATAACAAATAGAAAGGGGGATAGGGGATCCCCTTGAAGTAAACCTCAGGAGGGTGTAAACTGGGCTGTGGGAGCTCCATTAACCAGGATTGAAAATCTTGTAGACTTAACTAGGGCAAGGATCCAGATTATCCATTGTTTCGCAAAGCCAAAGGCTTCTAAAATAGCCTCCAAATAGTTCCAGTTGACTTTATCATAAGCCTTTGATAGGTCCAACTGCATTAGCATGACTGCTTTTTTCTGAGTTCAGAGAGTATGAATCATCTCTTGAGCTAGCAAGATGTTGTCCATAATCTGTCTCCCTTCTACATAGCCTGATTGTTCTTCCAAAATGATTCCAGGAAGAATTGGTTTTAGTCTGTTGGTTATGACTGTAGAAATAATATTGTACAAAACATTGCACAATGCAATTGGTTGAAACTTCGACAGAGTGTTGGCTTCCTCCTCCTTTGGAATAAGGGTAATGAATGTAGAATTGATGGATTTGAGGATGGAAGAGGAACGCCAGGAATCCTCCACCACTTCCCAAACCTCTGTCTTGATTATTTCCCAATAGGCTTTGTAAAATTCGATGGTGAAGCCATCCAACCCTGGTGCCTTACTATTTGGCATATCTTTCACAGCCTCTTCCACTTCTTCCAAGGTGATGTCTCGATTTAAAGCCTTGTTTTGATCCTCTATGATGAGCTTGGGGATAGAGGTCAAAAGTTCCCTAATAGCTTCCTCTTTGTCAATCTCAGCTTCCTGTGCAATCTGGATGAAATGATTTATGAGAAGGCTCGATATTTCTTGATGAGTTTGTACCAAGGTTCCCTGATCATCCTTAATTCTTAATATTTTATTAGCCCCTCTGTGATCAATGGCAGATCTATGAAAAAATTTATTGTTCTTTTCACCTTCCTTAAGCCATTGAATCCTAGATTTTTGCTTCCATAACATTTCCTCTTGTTGACATCTAATCTGCCAGTCCTGCATGATTTTTTGTTCTGTATTCATAGTTTCTTGGTTAATATTTCCCTGGATCCATTCCTTGTGAATTTGATGCATCTGCTCCTCCGGTTTCTTTTTTTCCTTAAATATGTTTCCAAAGACTTCTTGATTCCAAGATTTTAGTCTGGCTTTGATGTGTTTAAGTTTAGCTTGTAGAATGAACATTTTAGTTCCTCTTATGCCTAATGGTTCATTCCACCAATGTTCAATTTTTGAAATGAACTCAGGGTAGCTGAGCCAAAACTTTTCAAATTTGAATGGCTTGTTCCTAGGTGTACCTTGGATAGCCGCATTCATTATTATGGGCCAGTGATCTGAACCTCCACTTGGTAGTATGTCCGACTCTACAGTGATCCCTTCCAGAAGAATGGTTTTTGTCACCAATCTATCCAGTCTAGAGGCGATTTGCCTATCACCCCCTCTTTTGTTGTTCCAAGTGAAAGCTCCACTCTTAGGGAAGACATCAACCAGTTTAGCCAATTTAATGAAGTCTTTGAAAGCTTCAGTATCCCTGTTGAGAATTCTGATACCTCCTTTTTTTTCTATAAGCGAAGTGATCATATTAAAATCCCCTCCGAAAATAGCTTTTGCTTGAGGATATCTTTGCTGCAAGTTGTATAGAGCTCTAATCCATAGCAATTTGGCCTCTAGTTTCTTAGGGCCATAGACATTTGTGCACAGATAGGTTACAGGATTCCCTACTATTTGGACTTCTATTGATATATGAGATCTGGCTGCTTCAAAGGAAATAAGCTGGATAACCTGTGGATTCCAAAGAATGGCCATGCCTCCTTCCCATCCTCTACTTGCTGTTTCTAGGTAGTCCATTCATTTACCCAGTTTTCTACTGATGTTGGCCATTGTTTTGCTGGAGCATTTAGTTTCTTGCAAAAACAATATATCTGGTTGTTCCTTTTGAACTTTTTTCTTTAATAAATGTTGTTTTTTAAGGTTATTTAGCCCTCTAGCATTCCATGAAATTACTTTCATAATTAACATAGTTTAGGAGGTTAGTGTGAAAGCCTTAAGGGCTTTCATCTTACCTAAATTTAGGAGCATCTGTCCCAGTTCTTGTAATGCTTCATTGTTAGTCCTTCTTCCTCTTTTTTCCGGTATTTTGAGTTGGTGGTGTTTTGATGCAGTCCCTGCGCTTATACCCCTAGCCCTTTTATTGTTCGCAAGTTCTTTCTCTACAACTCCATTTCTGCTTGTTGTCTTGCTATGAATAAGTTGTTGATTATGTTTACCTCCTCTTCCAATATGTGTTCCATTTGTTTATTTTTCCAGTTTTCTACCATATTTGGTAGATCCATACCTTCTTGTTCAAGCATGTCACTTAGTTCCATATCCTCAAGCCCTATTTCGCTGGTTATCATCTCTGAATCTTCTTCTAATCCTTCTATTGGTCCCTGAGCGTGTGGGATGTTGATCAAGGGCTTAGAAATAGGTTCTTTCGTTCCTAGTGTGGTTGTAGGCTGGCTTTCTTTCAATGACTCACTCTCTGGATTATTGTCCTCTGACTCCGTGTCTAATTCTAACACCTCAAAGGCATTGCTTGCATTTCTGAGGGAAGTACTTCCTTTATTTTGTTATTTTTTGTTTGCTCTCTATCTAGCATTAGGTCGAACAAAGGCCTCCTTATTCTTATCTCCTCTGTTCTCCTTGGGTTTCTCCGTCGTTTTGTTCATTGGACATTCTCTAATCAAATGTCCATGCTCATGACATTTCCTGTAGCGGAATGGGATCTGCTCATAGTCTATAGCTTGAAAATACACTTCATATCTGTATTCCAACCATAGGCCCTCTTGAAGTACTCCCGATACATCCATTTCTACACAGATTCTAGCACAGGAGGTATATCTTTTCTGTAATGTCACTTCTGAGGCTTTGATTAAGGTACCTAACTTGTTGCCTATCTGTTCCAGTTCTGCATGTCCCCAATAGTCAATCGGTAGAGAGAATAAGAGAATCCAGACCGGTACTTGTTTGAAGGTTTCATGTTCTGGTGCAAAGTTGGGTTTCCATGGTCTCATGTAAAGACCTGCTGAGTCAAAGAAATACGGTCCTCCATCAAATATTCGATCCTTGTCTTCCAGATTGGAAAAAACCACTGTAAAGAACCCTTTGGCTCCTAAGTGGAGTCTTACATCCCCTTTGGGTTTCCATTGTTGCTTTATCCACATGCACAGCGCTTGTTGTTGGCTAGAAACCCATGAACCTACAGATCACTGCATGTTCTACCATGTGGTCACGGTACGCTTGTAGTTCTGGGTCAGAAATTATTACCCGTAGGGTATCAGTAGCTTTGGGCTTGCATGGTCCCTGGGTTTCTTTCTTCTTGGTTGTCGTCACTGTTCCTTCCTGTCCCGCCTTGGCTTGGTTTAGATCCTCCTTCTCTTTTGATTGCCCATCCTCAGGCTCGTTTCCTCGTGAAACCTGTGCTAGGAAAAGTTTTATACTGTCTCTGTTCGATGTACTATTACTTCCACTGATTTCTTTTTATTTATTGGTATCTTTGCCCTCATTGATTCGCTTTTATTTGTTGGTCAAAGCTTCCTTGCCTGACTTCTCAGAGCCTAATATTTGCACTCCATCCAGTTCAGTTTTCTCCTTGTGCATCATTACCTGTTTGTATGATGGGGTCCCGATGGACCCCACTTTTTCCATCTGTAGGGTCAGAATCTGGCCTCTTCTGTGAAGCTCTGCCACTTTGGCTCTGTCCTCCTCCAGAGTTGTTACTCAAGCTGCAGTAGAATAGGTCTCCGTCAAACCCTAGCTGCCATTGCTCTCAACCTCATAAAACACACTCATAACCAACAGATAACCAACATAAATAAAAAGGATATAACAACCATAAAATCCACATATAAGCCAATACATTTACACATAAAATACCAAGGAGAAGGAGATCTTATTAATGAATGCATAGGACGACTAGGTATGGGACTTCCACGAACCACCCGACCATATATTGGGCTAAACCAAATATATCTTCCAGCCAATCGCCCTTGTGCCATATTCCAAGCATGAATGTGGGATCTCATGAAACAAATCCAATAGAACCGAACCAAGGCTTCTAGAGACCAAACCACCTCAACCCTCAACCGGTGATTCCACCTCACGTTCGGACATCACTAACCATCACCAGATTGGTCTCTACCCAAGTTGTCCATGGCTATAGAGAGTTTGTTCCAACCAAGATTTCCAGGACTAGTAACTCAACCCACAGTTGTTTTGGGCACCAGATCATTTATCCAACCAAGGCTCCAGGATTAGTAACTCAAACAACCAAGTACTTTAGAGACTTTCTCCAACCAAGGCTCCAGGACTAGTAACTTAACCCAAGCTGTTACAGGGCTTCCAGAGCATTTTTCCAACCAAGGATCCAGGAACTAGTAACTCAACCCACAACCAAAGGAACATGAACACCAACCAGGAAAAAAAAACCCTTAACTATCCAGGAAAAATGGAAGCTAGGAAAAACCTCTGTCAATTCAAGTAATCCTCCATGCCAACGACAGATCAGAACCAATAAACCACAAGCATGTGCCATGCATGCCAAAAATAACAAGGAAATCATACATGCAACTCAGTACCTATAATCAAAACTCATTGTACTTATTGATCCTGATGTCCTCATGCACTTTCCTACTCTTCCTTTGCCTTCTTGCTCCAAATCCCAAATATGCCAAACTCCTCCAATAGTGCTCCAAGAAAACTCTTAAGAGTCCAAGAGTATGAGAGAGAGAATAGGGAGAGAGCTCCAAAATTGAACTGAAAAACTTTTGTCAACTGATCCTCAAAAACCTTTTTTTTAGTCAGGACTTTATTTTCTTCAATTTCCATTATTTTCCTACATTTCCTCCTCACATGAAACCTGTCACCTTTCACCTTCCTTTTCTCCCAACTTCCATTATTTTCATAAAAAAAATGCCAATTAATGCCATTTTGTCTTTCCAAATCCTTTGACATTGCCTTTGCCAATTTCCATAGCCATGAATTAATCACTAGTGATCCCCATCACTGTGTTTTTTGCCCAATATTCAGCTTGGAATATGTGTCCCATGACCAAGGTCTCATTTTTCCTTTATTAACATTTTTACATGGATTTTTTACGAGGGTTGTTACAGTCGAGTAGCTTATTACAAAAGAGATTGCAAGTTAAAGGTTGCTAAATAGAGAAAGGTATCTTATGAGTAGTTGGTTGAAGGAATAATTTATTCAAATGAAGGATGGGATGTGTACTTAGGTTTGACAAGTACACATTCGGAAGATAGGTGTGGTTGAACAAATCAAACATATCCTATCATTGACACCCCCTAGGGAATGGTTCTATGACTATGACGAATATAATGAGGGGGATTTCTATTTGAGGGGTGACTCAACAACAAGGATATTCATTTGAGGTTGAGTTTGACTAATGCTCAAGGACCAGGGTGTGAGTATTCCTATGCGTACTACACATTTTAGGCTTAGCCCAAAACATAATATCTATTAGTTGAATAGGTGATGCATGTGTCATACCATATTCAAGAAGGATTGAGGCAAGATGGTTCATGCTAAGATGATGTTGAGAAGAGGAGTTTGTATGGGAACATTTTACAAGTTATTTGGACATGTCAACCAAGGTGAATGTAGTATTCTAATCATTGTTCGAACCAATGGGACAACCTTTTTTCTAGATCAAAGGATGGGCCACATTGGGGAGAAAGGACTTTGAAATACGCAGAGAAAAAATATGGTTGAATATTTTCCTAGTAACTCTGTAGAAGGCAATTTATGGGAACATTATAGTTATTAGAAGAAGAATCGTATTAGATTCCAATATGGTGGTACAAGGGAAAAGGGGATACTAGAGGTACTTCTTAATGAGGTGTTTTGGCTAGTACTAGTACATTCACTTGGTGTATCTATGTATTATGTTTCCTCCATTAACAATTTCTCTAGAAAGACATCATTGTATTTCCTAAGGAAGAAGTCTAAGGATTTCAGGAAATTCTAAGAGTTCAAATCTCTTGTGGAAAACTAAATAGATAGGAAGATAAAGATGTTCAAAATTAAAAATCAAGGTGATTTTTTGGTATTGAGTTTGAGAAATTCTTTAGAAAACATGGGATAGTGAGCCAAATGATTGCTCCATACACCCCTCGGTAGAATGGATTTGTTAAGAGAGTGAACAAGATGATGATGTGCAAGGCAAGGAGCATG
Organism: Pinus taeda; assembly: GCA_000404065.3. Lineage (NCBI taxonomy): Eukaryota > Viridiplantae > Streptophyta > Pinopsida > Pinales > Pinaceae > Pinus > Pinus taeda. The sequence continues at coordinate 91,530 of APFE031567436.1, read as the reverse complement.
CTCAATGGTGCAATATTGGCACAAGAATTTCGGGTGGAAGTAGTCAACATTGTGTGTTAACTAGAAAATAGATCTCCTTCATTAAGTATGGTTTGGTAAAAATCCATCACTCACACATCTTAGAGTTGTTGTTGTTGTTGTTGTTGTTGTTGTTGTTTTTTTTTTTTTTTTTTTTTTTTGAGGTGTTTGGCCATGTTCAAAAAATAAAGAGGGCAAAGCTAGATAACAAGGCAATCAAGTGTATTTTCATCAATTACGAGGAAGTAATGAAAGGATATAAGTTGTGGGATTTAGTAACAAGGAAAATATTTTATGGTCAAGGTGCAATCTTCAAGGAAGTTAGGTGTAATTCCATGACTAAAGAGGCTCCAAAGGAGGAGGAACGATAGTGTTTTACTTAAATAATAAGGAAAGTGATTCAAATGAGTCAATTGAATGAGATGAAAATATGGAACCACATGTTTTAGCCTTAAGGAGGTATGAGTAAGTAAGGAAAGAAATTGAATAGTAAAACCCACTATATTTTGGTCTGATTTTATGTTATATTCCACTAATGGTGAACCTAGGTTAGTTAGGGAGGTAATTAAATTGGTAGAACCTAAACATTGGTCAAAATCCATGGTCGAAGATATGGAAACTTTGTACAACAATGAGACATGGGACTTGGTCTAATAACCTAATGGTGAAAGGTTATTCCCAAGTCGAGGGAGTCAACGTCGGTAATATGTTTTCCCCTATTTCAAAATTTACTTCCATGAGAATGCTAATGTCTCTGGCTGCAACATTTGACTTGGAGATAAAGCAAATGGATGTAAAGACAAAAAATTTGCATGGTGTCATGGAGGAAGAAACCTTCATGAAATAACCTAAAATATTTGTAGTAAATGGAAAGGAGAGGTTGGTATGCAAGTTAAAGAAGTCCCCTTATGGTATCAGGCAATCACCTAGGATGCCATACCATCAGTTCGACACAAGCATCTAGTGATTGGGATTTGTTAGAAGCCGAGATGATCATAAGTGCATCTCATGTCAAAGGGTAGGTGTTTCATATATGTAATGTTGTAGGTTGATGATATGTTTTTTCTTAGAAATGACATGGGAGAAATTAGGGAGGCGAATATGAAGTTGTCTTCCAAATTCCAAATAAAGGTTCTTGGTGTTTCACATGTCATTATTAGAATGGAGATCAAGCGAGAGAACATAGTTATGAAAATATGGTTGAATTAAAGAAAGTACATTGAGGTATTTCTAAATCATTTCAACATCTAGGATTGCAACCTAATTAAGGTACGAATTCCTATTTGGGCAAGTGTTATACAGAATTTATACCTACGGATAAGCACATCTTCCCTAAGTGGCTAGTTACACGTATAACAATAGAAGTAAAGATGTTAAACTTTTTCTACAATAGACAGATAAGATAAAGGAATCTACTTGTGATCCTTCACTTCCTTTGATCTCTTTTGAATTGCTCCCGCCGCTCCCGCTCAAACTAAATTCGCTCAATTGGTACCTGCCAACATAAACAAAAGATGAAAACAATCAAAGCATATGATCTATCCACTGTAAACAAATGGAATCATAAACATTTGAACATACATTCATCATAGGTATAAACAAAAGTATTGGAAAAGGAGCATACAACTTTATTGATTGATAGAAGGAGAAGTTACACCCAATGTGGTTTGATCCTGTGTCACTCATCCAGCTTAGTCCAAACCCTCATCACACCAATAGCACATCAATCCAGCAACATAACATTACTTGAAAATGATTTCAAGTCTCAAACCAACAGTATTTCTCTATAATATCCAAGTTCTAGCCCCCTGATCACTATGATGAGTGGTCAATTTATAGGGAAATGCAAGTGGTTTTATCATAAATAGGGCATTGAATGGTTTTCCATAATTGAATAGTTAGTTTCCATGGAGAAAGGGATGAGAGGATAGAGGGTTGAATGATCCATAGCCTATCCAAAATCGAGCTCATAGGATGAGATAAGAGTTGGGAATCCTTCTAAAATTCTCTAGAATCAAGGAATATTCCTAGAATCCTATGTCAATTTCGCTCATTCTCGCCCAGCACAGGCTAAAGTAGGCCTAAGTACTCTACAACGTAGGTTTGAAAGGGCCTACCTGCTATGCAGAGCATTTTCCCCTGACCAAGGCTGCGTTGGTGTCCCAAAGAGGCATTTCAACAAGGTTTCAAACTAGGAAACTTTCATGGATGAAAACATTCAACATGATGACTTGTCTAGGGCATGTAGCAACTGAATTAGGGTTTGATGAGCCCTATTTTTACTAATCTAATTGTCGGGAGTGATGTGCCCAAATAGACCTGTAACAGCTTCCCCCTAAAGCATGAAGTAGAAAATGATAATGTTGAGTGATATGCTTTATGATGTGATGAGGAGGATCTGAAGCGGATGGTGACCTGCAACAATTACAATACATAATATCATGATATCTTTGAATTTTTCATGAATTTCTGAGGGAAGGCATACCCATACTCAGCATATATACTTTTCATTACATGTACATAAATCAGATAGTCGTCTACGGATATAAACCCATGATAGGATGACCATCTGTGTAAAGCCATCGTACAAATGATTTAGTATTGTCCTGAAATCGCAGCTCGGATGGATGAAACTAGATCCGGGGTCTTCTATCTCGTACAATCATTCACTCAAGTACGAGTCTAACCATGTGAAAATGTGATCTAAAGTCGAACATGGGAAGACACCGTCTGATTACCAGCCAATGATGTAAGTTGTTAACAGACGCGAGAGAAATCACCGATAATGATAATGATTCTCAAGGTACTACGGTACATTCTGCATGGTGTGAATAGATGTTTTGATGTTGAACAACATATAAATTCTTTCGGTCGAAGGCCTGTGATGTCAACCTGTCGCTGGAAGCGAGAAACTTGCCATTGATGTATGCAAGCTTCAAGGTACTGGAAGGGTGTTTCTAAGTCAACTTCTAGGATAATGTGTTGATTTTGACAAGAAGTGACTCATCACAGGAAGGCCTTGATGTATCCCCCATCAACGACATGAAACGAGTGTAATGTTTTTGAAGACAGAATGTGATTGACGACACAATGTTCAGGAATGGTGGTCATGAAAATGAAGGTTTATGAGTATTTCAAAAGATGAAGTTTACTGAGTGACTTCTCTTGAACATGTCGGCGACATTGAATAAATTGGAAGCATTGACCCAAAACCAAAGTGATGGATGGTGTGATAGACCATAGGTATGATAACCATCAAGCAAATAACCCAACCCAAATAGTCACAGAGATGAAGCGAAAGTGTCATGTTCAAGAGTGACTTGCTACCATAAAGTGATTTATCCCTTTTCCATTTTCCTAGTCATTCCTGACCAGTACCTCTTTATTTTTTAACAAGCTTGAGGAGAATAACATATGATTGATGTATAATTCTACCCTTCCGGTGAATCCATCGCTATGTGATGTTTTAATGAGTCTAGCGAAGGTGAAACTTGGTCTTGTCGTGATGGACAAGTTTGTTGCTATTTAATGCTTTAACGAGTTTAACGACAATGAGAACTCGGTCCTTTTCATGTTTAGAGAGTTTGAAAAATGACAAAAAGAAAACTCCACAATGTTCTTTTTTGTAAATTTGTCTTTCAAGTCTGAAAAATCATAAAATAATACAAGAGAGAACCTATTGACCATGTTCGATCAACATATTCCTTTTTCGTAAGTAATCTATCTCAGTCTGGAAAAGGGTTAAACTTATACTGAGTAGATGTTGTTTCCAATCCGTTTACGAGCTGAAAAGGACAAGCGCTCAACAATCTTTTCATGTTTCAAGAGTCTGAAAAGAGCTTAAAGAGGAATCCACTTAGAGGAACAAGTGGTTTCTAGGGTAGCAACTAGTTCCGATGATGTTGGAACTTCTCAAAACATGTTTATTTATGTGAAGAGGCTGGCTAATAAGACCACTCATTGCAACTATTCCTCAAAAAGGGTAAAACAACCAAGTGAAAGCGTATGATCAGCCAAGCAGATAGTGACAATGGAAGGATAAAAACCAAGGCTCATCTAACGAAAGAGGCTGATAGAATGGAAATCACGAGGGTTAAAATGGATATGGGTTCATTTTTACACAATCTTGTACCATAGGTAACTATGCTTGGATTCAGTTTCATGTTTACACAAGCTTGAAACAAAAAACTATGCTTGGATTCAGTTTCATTTTTACACAAGTTGGGTTCATTTTTGAGATCAAGTGATAGAATCGACTAGGATTTTACGAGATGCAATCAAAGATTTGAATTGGAACTTTGCTCGAGGGGGCCTTGTTTCATTTTTTAATGAGCTTGACACAAGACAAGGAACTCTGCTCATATTCCTTGTTTCCTTTTTTAACGAGCTTGACACAAGACAAGGAAATATGCTTTGGGACCTGTTTCATTTTTTAATGAGGTTGACACAGTAAAAGAACTATCCTCATATTCCTTGTTTCATTTTTTAACGAGCTTGACACAAGACAAGGAACTATGCTCATGATTCCTTGATCACAACCCAAAAGAGGTCATGACTTCCAAGAGGTTCTCATCAGATGGGAGAACAATGCTCTGGAAGGGATATGTAGCAAGCAATCCATTAGAGAGATCGGGTTCCAATGCCCCCAGTACATAATGCACAACATCTTGAAATTGATCATCAGTTGATGTAGGCATGGAACGAGCTGCCACATAATTGACCCATGGTGGGGAAGATACCATTGGGACAAAAGGACCATTTAGGGAAGATGGTTGACTGGAAGCCATATTTGGGCCGGGAAATGAAAGCTGGTCAATGGTGACAATTTTGCCTTCATGCGAGAAACACATCACTCGAAAGAGTGTTGAAACAATAGCTCCCATGTCATAAAAATAATCGTGCCCAAGAAGTAAATTGTAATTTAAAGGGCCTGTGACTACCATCACATTGAGATAAACAATTTTTCCTCCCAAAGTAATAGGCAACTGAGGAAGGATCCCTAATGGTTGACTGGTTCCTCTGTTAAAAGCCAACAGATTCTGGGTAATAGGCACAAATGGCGGCGAACCGAGCGCCTGCCAAGCAGTGGAGGAAAGGATACTCACAAATGCACCTTCATCTATAATAGTTCCAGATACAATCATATTATAAACCTGTACTATGATCTGGAAAGGCACATAAGAAAGAAGACGATATCCTGCCAGTCGATTCCAATCAAAGGAAGTGACCAGACTACTTGGAGGGGGTACCGTAAGAACGGGAGAATTACCCCCTTGAGTTACAAGAACGGGAGAATTTTCCTCTTGTCTTGATGGAACAAGAGGGTTTCCTCCAAGCTCATCAGAATCTGAAGAAACGAAGAGAACCTGAGTGGTATATCATACTCACTTTCTACGAGAAAGGTACGATTACTTGTAGGTGAAATCGGGTCAACTATTTCCTTGATCTGTGATTGGTCAGGCATAGAATCATGGGATTCACATTCAAAGAGAGTGACTGGCGGTTGATTTGGGTCAGTCACTTCATCAACTATTGAAGGATTAAGGGAGATTCTCCTGTAACCAGATGGAAGTCGCTGCAAAGAAGCAGGATGGTTATCCAACACTTTTTGGGCTTCATCCACATAGGAACAAAGGTGAATGGGGTGATTCCCTTCGCATAACCTACAGGGAAACTTAACTTTACCCTTCTTTCCGTGAACTTTACTACCACTAGTTGATGGTGTGTCACCAACATGATCTCTAGAAGTTGATGGCACAGGATGATGTGAACGAGAAGACCATTCTTCTAAGATCTGGGGAATCCCAGAACAATTTCGAAGAAGATGGTCTCCCGTACAAAGTTTTCAAGGATATCGAAGTTTGTGAGGCTTATTGAACGGTTTCTCATGAGAAGTTGCATTCGAAGCAATGGTTGCTTGGTTGCCCCCCTTCTAAATTTTCTTCTTCTTCTTCTTCTCCCCTTTCTTCTTCTTCTTATCCACCTAGTTACTAGTGTCAATACTTTCACCAGGCGAAGAGCTAGAAGGGGAGGAAGAAACAATCGACAAAGAAGGTAAAGGGTCAACTTTAGGTTCAACTGTAGGTTGATTTTGTCTAGTTGTAGGAATATTCAGTTGCGGGGCCAAGGAGGTTGAGAACAACCATAGTGGCAAGCCGATGGTAAGTCTCGGAAGGGACAATGTAGCCATATAAGGAGCACTACTATTTCTGAAAGGAGGAAAAGGACCAAGATTCCCATCAAAAGGAATTCCTTGAACGGTGGACTCCGTAGTTGTTGCCATATATCTCAACCTAAGATCAACTAAGGAGTAACGTGGAGGATGTTATCCACGGTCAATTAATTTTATTTTAATCAAAATAACATAACAAAACAAAAGAGGGATAATCTAGGCAAAAGAATTACCAAGTAACGTGAACTGCAATATACTGCCTTAGTAAACCAAGGACTTAACATACGTGCAAGAAATCTCCCCAAATGTTGTTTTCGGTGTATCACAGTATACCAGGCAGCCAAATCAGTTACCTATGGATGGATAGAAACCTAATGTAGTCCTCCCAAATATACTCGAAAGTACGTGGAGGCCCAATCCGTGTTATCGTTGTCTAATGCAAAACCGCACAGTGAGAGCATTCCTTTATACTTTTGATAATATAACACCACCCGATATACTCAAACGTACATGGACGAGCTACGATATACTTAGGTACGTGGAATGAGGTATCACACTCAGAATGTATCGCAGACCATTAGCGACAACTGCTATGTTTAACAATGTTGGAACACGTCTCTAGACTAGACCTCTAAATTTTATGCGTTAAGTTACAATGCTCCATTAGGTTAATTGAGATAAATTTTAGTTGATCTTGTTTAAAAGTTTTCCTTTCAGGTTCACCACATGATGTTTCTGAAACTCCTAGAATGAAACTAAGATGAGAAACATTCTTTTCATTTGATTTAAAAAATGAAAACCATAACTAAAAAGGATAGAGCAATCAGAATCTCTAAACAAAGAGCATAGAGCACATCTAATGCAACTTTCCCTATACCATTCCTACAGGCACACACAAACTTCTAAACGCATTATGCATGTTTTTATTTTCATTCCTTTAATTTTTAGATGAACATAAAGAAACTAAATGCACATGACGATCAATCAATGATTTTCACAAGAAACGAAGACTTTACGATAGTTTCTTTTCCAAAGAAATGAAGACTTTACGATAATTCTTTTCAAAAAAGTAAATACTAATCAATGTAAGCTAACTTTGAAAATGAATTGATAATGATAAAGAAATCCCTTAAGAAGCACTAAAAAATCAAGGTCAAAGTAGGGCTACGAGAGGAAATGCAAATTGATTTAAGAGCCAAAGAAAACATTGATCTTTCAGCAAACAACATCAAAAGCGACTTTGGAAAAAAATCAAGCAAAGATGGTTTTTTTGGCTTGATAGGGATCAGCACAACCCTGAGTGGGAGATAGTGCATTACAGAGCACTGTCTCTAAGCTAAGGGTGCTCTGCAGTGCACTATCCCCTGACCAAGGGTGCACTGGTAACAGAACATTCCTAGAATAGGCATTCCAGTGAAAATTTTTGACCAAAAAAGCTTCAAAATGACTGAAAAAAGATCAATGAAGTCAATTAAAGTCTACTAAGATGTATTATGATAAGGGTAAACTACTAGGAACGATGGTCGCTCCCAAGTATGGTCGCCAATTTGTTATACGAAATTTATACCTATGGATAAGTACATCTTCCCTAAGTGGGTAGTTACACTTAGAACAACAAAAGTAAAGATATTTAACCTTTTCCTACAATAGATAGATAAGATAAAGGAGCCTACTTGTGATCCTTCACTTCCTTTGATCTATTTTGAATTGCTCCTGTCGCTCTCGCTCAACTTGAATTAGCTCAATTGGTACCTGCCAACATAAACAGAAGATGACAACAATCAAAGCATATGATCTATCTACTGTAAACAATGGAATCAACAACATTTGAACATAGATTCATCATAGGTATAGACAAAAGTATTGGAAAAGGAACAAACAACTTTATTGATTGATAGAAGGAGAAGTTACACCCAACATAGTTCGATCCCGTGTCACTCATCCAGCTTAGTCCAAACTCTCATCACACCAATATCACATCAATCCAGCAGCATAACATTACTTGACAATGATTTCAAGTCTCAAATCAACAATATTTCTCTATAATATCCAAGTTCTAGCCCCCTGATTATTATGATGAGTGGTCAATTTATAGGGAAATGCAAGTGGTTTTATCATAAATAGGGCATTGAATGGTTTTCCATCATTGGATAGTTAATTTCCATGAAGAAAGGGATGAGAGGATAGAGGGTTGAATGATCCATAGCCTATCCAAAATCAAGCTCATAGGATGAGATAAGGGTTGGGCATCCTTCTAGAATGCTCTAGAATCAAGGAATATTCCCAAAATCCTATGTCAATTTTGCTCATTCTTGCCCAGCGCAGGCTAAAGTGGGTCTGAATGCTCTGAAACATAGATCTGAATGGGCCTACCTTCTATGCAAAGCAGTTGCCCCTGACCAAGGCTAGGTTGGTGTCCCAAAGAGGCATTTCAGCATTGTTTCAAACTAGGAAACTTTCATGGATGAAAACATTCAACATGATGACTTGTCTAGGGCATGTAGCAACTGAATTAGGGTTTGATGAGCCCTATTTATACTGATCTGATCGTCGAGAGTGATGTGCCCAAATAGACATGTAACAACAAGGCTAACTATTTATTAGTTTTTAATGACACGAGAGGAGATAGATGACATGGCCCATGTTCCTTGTGCAAGTGTCATAGGTAGTATTATGTATGTAATGGTATACACTCAATCAGACCTTTCTCATATAGTGGGAGTATTGAGAAAATACATGACAACACTTGGTAAAGAGCATTAAACCATCGTCAAAAAGAGTATTCAAGTATTTGGATGGCACAACGATCGTGAAATATGCTACCATGGAATGCCTAAGGATGATAGTGATGCAATTTTACATGGAATTGTTGATCCTGGCTAGGTTGGGGATCTAGACAAAAGAAGATTAACTAAAAATTTTGTATTCAAGTTATTTGTTGGGGCTATTAGCTAAATGAGCAAGCTATAGTCAATTGTGGCACTATTAATGATAGAAGTTGAATAGATGAAAACTACTCATACAAGCAACAAAGGAATCTAATTGTGGTAGTTGTGTTCATATATTGAGTTTGTTGACAAGTAGTAAGAATAGGTTTTGTTAACTAGAGTGCAATCTTCTTAGAAAATAAATTGGCTCACCATTTAAGAACAAAGCACATTTATGTTCTTTACCATTTCATTAGAGATATGGTGGAAAGCATCAATATGTTGTTGGTAAAGAGAGACACTATAAGGAATGTTTTAGACTTTTTAACAAAGTTGGTGAGTATTGTGAAGTTCTCTTGGTACAGAGAGGTGGTGGGAATTAATTCCCTGGTTCATTGGAGTGCAACATTATCTAAAACTACAAAGAAGACAACATGTGGTATAATTTTTAGGTTCTGTATTCTTCACATAAGTAACTCTATCAAGTCGATTTCAATCGGTTGATTATCTAGTCAAGTGAATTGTGTTCCGTGTTGAGCTTGATTATCTTCTGTATTCAAAGGTATCGTTGCATTGGACCCCAGTTAGTAATGGGGCGGCAACGCTACCCGTAAAATATTCATTGCAGGGGGGTCTTAGGGGGGGGGCGGCACCCCCAAAGCTAAAAATAAATGTAAAATTGCCTTGTAAAATTTTGTAATTTCGTAGTCAATCTGGGCCGTTCATTAGGCGGAGATCTGACGGTAGAAGTTATGTTTAATTTAGCATTTTTTGCCCTAGAAGGCAACCCTTCGCTATATGTGAGGTAATTTTATGGTGTCTATGTATATTTGTATTATGAGTGAGGAAGGGAGAGGAGATTGAGAGAGAAGAGGGAATTACAGCAGATCTACTATAGATTGTATCTCTTCAGTTTGATGGATAATATAAAAGGAAGGACTGGTTGTTTCTCCGTGGACATAGCCCAAACTGGGTGAACCACATATATCTATGTCTCTCTTGTTTTATGCATTTTCTGTGTTTATATTTATGCAATATTTTATGTGTTCCATTTCTCTGTAATTTATAATTTTCTAACAACTGATATCAGAGCCAAAGATCTATTTGGATGATAAACTCGCAGGAGAAAAGGGTTCCTGATTCGAGTGGGAGCAATGGAGGAAGATGGTAGGTTTAGGGTTGAAAAATTTAACAGCCAAAACTACCAAGTGTGGAAGATGCAGATGGAAGATTATCTGTATCAAAGAGATTTGTACCAACCATTGAGTGGAAAGGCAAAGAAGCTGACGAGTATGACAGACACAGAATGGGATATTCTTGACAGAAAGGTACTTGGAACAATACGGTTGTGCCTAGCAGCGTCGGTAGCATTTAATATTTCAAAGGAAATGACAACAGAGGGTTTAATGTCGACATTGGCCAAACTATATGAAAAACCCTCAGACTCAAATAAGGTATTTCTTATGAAGCGTTTATTTAATATGAAAATTTCAGAAGGTGGATCTGTAATACAGTTACCAATCAGTTAAGTTCTGTAGGGGTAACTTTTGATGATGAAGTTAGGGCTCTATTATTTCTGTGCTCATTGCCAGAAAGTTGGAATGGTTTAGTTATGGCCATTAGTAACTCTGTCTCTGGATCTAGTAGTTTAAAGTTTGAGGATGTTGTCGGTGTAATCCTTAGCGAGGAAATGCGATGGAAAAGCTCCGGTGAGACATCAGGCAATGCTTTGACTGCATAGACTAAGGGAAGAAAAATGGAAAGAGGAAAGAGCCTTGGATATTGCAGTAAATCAAGAAAAGGCAGATCCAAGTCCAGATCGGGGATAGTGTGCTAGAAATGCGGAAGAAAGACTGCAAATCTCGGAAGGGAAAAGAAGGAGACACGCAACAAGAAAATAATCATGAAGTGAATGTAATAGGTGATGTGTTGCAAGATGCTTTGATTCTTTCTTTAGAAAATATTATTGATGCCTGGGTGGTAGATTTAGGGGCCTCATTTCATGCCACGCCTGATAGGAATCATTTTCATGATTATGTTCAAGGAGATTTTGGACAGGTTCGATTGGGTGATGATAAACCCTATAAAATCATTGGAATGGGTACAGTTTTCATAAAACAATAGAATGGAAATCAATGGTTATTGAAGGAGGTAAGGCATGTTCCAGATCTGAAGAAAAATCTTATTTCAACAGGGCAGTTGGGAGGTGAAGGCTGGGCCACTACTTTTACAGATAAAACTTGGAAGGTCACTAAAGGATCCTTGGTAATATCAAAAGGAGAAAAGGTTGGTACATTGTATTTATGCAATGGTATTTCTAATTCTGTTAATGCTTTAACCTCTACAGGAGAAGATATGGAATTGTGACAACATAGGCTCGAGCACATGAGTGAAGGTTGAAGGAGGTAAGGCATGTTCCAGATCTGAAGAAAAATCTTATTTCAACAGGGCAGTTGGGAGGTGAAGGTTGTGTGACTACTTTTATAGATAAAACCTTGAAGGTCACTAAAGGATCCTCGATAATAGAAAAAGGAGAAAAGGTTGGTACAATGTATTTATGCAATGGTATTTCTAATTCTGTTAATGCTTTAACCTCTACAAGAGAAGATACGGCATTGTGGCATCATAGGCTCGGGCACATGAGTGAGAAGGGGATGCAAATTCTTCACTCAAGAAATTTTTTGCCATGTTTGAAGCATGTTGATTTAAAATTTTGTGAGAATTGTGTTTATGGAAAACAGAAGAGAGTCAGATTCCTCAAAGTTGGGAAAGAAAAGAAGAGCGAAAAATTAGAGCTTGTGCATAAAGATGTATGGGGACCTACTCAGATATCATCTCTTGGTGGCTCTCGTTATTATGTTACTTTTATTGATGATGGAACCAGAAAAACCTAGATTTATTATATTCGAAATAAATCTGATGTATTTGATACTTACAAGAAATGGAAATCTTTGGTTGAAAATGGGACAATAAAAAGGTTGAAGTGTTTGAAATCACACAATGGAGGTGAATATTGTAGCAAAGAGTTTGATAGGTACTGTTCAGAGAATGGAAATCACAGAGAGAAGACAATTCCAGGAACACCACAACAAAATGGTGTGTCAGAAAGGATGGATATGACAATCATGGAGCGTGCAAGGTGCATGAGATTGCATGCAGGATTGCCTTTACAATTTTGGGCAGATGTTGTAGATATTGTTGTTTATCTAATAAACAAAGGGCCTTCAAGTTCCTTGGATGGTGGTATTCCAGAGGAGGCATGGACAGGTAAAAAGGTAAACAACTCTTTTTTAAAGATTTTTGGTTATGAAGCCTTTGTCCACATTAATAAAGAAAACAGAACAAAGCTTGAGGCAAAATCAAAGAAATGTACCTTTACTAGTTATGGTGTTAATCATTTTGGTTATCGCTTTTATGATTATGAAAAACACAAAATCATTAGGAGCAGAGATGTTATATTAAATGAAAAGGCTTTGTATAAGGATCAACTGCAGGAAAAGAAAGAGGAAAAAGAAAACAGAGAATACACAGTGCTTGACAAGATCACAGAAAAAATGATTGTGCCTAAAAATCATAATGATCAACATCCAGAACAACAACAACAAGCACCTCAAACACCTGAAAGTGATGTTAGAAGATCTACCAGGATAAGTAGACCCCCTGAACGATACTCTGCTTCATTATATTATGTATTGTTGACTAATTCTGGTGAACCAGAATTTTATGAAGAAGTGACATAGGTAGAAACCAGGAAGAAGTGGGAGCAAGCCATGAAAGAAGAGGTGGACTCCTTAGCACATAACCAGACTTGGGACTTAGTCAGGTTGCCTGCAGATAAAACAACATTGCAGAACAAATGGGTTTACAAGTTGAAGGAAGGAGATGGAGGTAGAAAAAGGTATAAAGCTAGACTTGTGGTGAAAGGGTTTGCACAGAAAAAGGGTATAGACTTTGATGAGATATTTTCTCATGTTGTGAAAATGACTTCAATCAGAACTATTTTAAGTCTAGTAGTTGCTGAAGATTTGCATCTTGAGTAGTTAGATGTAAAGACAACCTTTCTCCATGGGGATTTGGAGGAAGAGATATATATGCAGCAGCCACAAGGATATGAGGTAAAA
>APFE031567436.1:59287-78272 GCA_000404065.3 Pinus taeda | reverse complement strand
ATGTCTAAACAAGGTTATACTAGATGGCACTCTGATCATTGTGTTTATCTCAAAATGCAAAATGATGGCAGCTATATTATATTGTTATTGTATGTAGATGACATGCTTGTTGCAGGTTCTAACATGCAGGAAATAAATGTACTCAAAAGAAAATTGGTGCACTCATTTTCAATGAAGGATTTAGGTGCTGCAAAACAAATCCTTGGTATGAGAATAACTAGAGACAGGAAGAATCACAAATTAACATTGTATCAAAGTGAGTACATAGGAAAGGTGTTGAAAAGGTTAATATGCAGAATGCAAAACCAGTTAGTATACCTTTGGCTATCCATTTCAAATTGAGTAAGGAGGAGTGTCCCAAGGCTCAGGAAAAAATGGCTCATATGTCTAAAGTTCCATATGCATAAGCAGTTGGAAGCTTAATATATGCAATGGTCTGCACAAGGCTTGATATTGCACATGCAGTGGGAGTTGTAAGAAGGTACATGAACAATCCAGGAAAAGAACATTTGATGGTAGCGAAGTGGATTCTCAAGTATTTGAGAGGTACCACAAATCAAGCATTATGCTTTGGTGGTTGAAACGTTTCTCTACAGGGATATGTTGATGCAGATATGGCAGGTGATAGAGATAACAGGAGGAGCACAACAGGGTATGTATTTACTGTAGGTGGAACAACTATCAATTGGATCTCAAAACTACAAAGTGTGGTTGCACTCTCAACAACAGAAGCATAGTATGTTGCTGCTACAGAGGCTAGTAAAGAAATGATTTGGTTACAAAGGTTTCTGGATGAATTAGGTAAGAAGCAGGAGTTGGGAAGGTTATACAATGACAGCCAGAGTGCCATACATCTTGCAAAGAACTCTGCATTTCATTCCAACACTAAACATATACATCTCAAGTACCATTTCATATGGTCAACGTTGGAAGATGGATAGTTGAAGCTGGAAAAGATACACACTAGATAGAATCATGCAGATATGTTAACAAAAGTTGTAACCAGGGAGAAACTGAGAATCTGCTCAGTTTCAATTGGTCTTCAAGTATGATGAAGAAGATGAGAAACAGCCAGGTCCAAAGTGGAGTCATTTTCCAGCAAATGAAGCAGCAGTGGAGTTGCTATAATCAGTCTCCAAGTGGGAGATTGTTGGGTGTGGAGCCTGATTATCTCCTGTATTCAAAGGTATCGCCACATTGGACCCCAGTTCGTAATGGGACGGAAACGTTGCTCGTAAAATTTTCACTGCTGGGGGGCGGCGCCCTCGAAGCTAAAAATAGATGTAAAATTGCCTTGTAAAATGTTGTAATTTCTTAGTCAATCTGGAGCATTAATTAGGCAGAGATTTGACGGTAGAAGTTATGTTTAATTTAGGGTTTTTTTCCCTAGAAGGCAACCCCTCGCTATATATGAGGGAATTATATTGCGTCTATGTATATATGTTTTCTGAGTGAGGAAGGGAGAGGATATTAAGAGCGAAGAGGGAATTACAGCGGATCTGTTGTAGGTTGTATCTCTTTAGTTTTCCGGATAATATAAAAGGAAGGACTAGTTGTTTCTCCGTGGATGTAGCCCAAACTAGGTGAACCACATATATCTGTGTCTCTCTTGTTTTATGCGTTTCTTGTGTGTATATTTATGCAATATTTTATGTGTTCCATTGCTCTGTAATATATAATTTTCTAACAAATTGACTAGAGATGGGCATAAACAATCTAATATGGGAGAATTGACAAGGTGAAAATCAATGAGATGGTTTAGTGAAGTAAGTGGGTACTATAAAAGCTATAATCTAGTACTAATGGTCCAACAACAAGAAGTTCGATGAAAGAATGTTAAAAAATAAAATTAAAGAGCATACAATTGACACTAGCCATAATCACAACTCTAAATATGTGATTATTGAACATTACAACCATACAAAATTACTGCATATGCTTCAAACAAGCCTAAATATTGGCTAATTCTCAATAATATTTGATTAGGGGACATCTAAGGTTAAGAACAAAAGTTGAAATGGTGCTTACCCAACTTCTCTTTATTGACAAGATCATTTTGGAAAGCCAAGGAAAGAGATGTACTATGGACTAGGGTGACTTCATTACACAACTGAGGTAATAAACTAGAATTGAGATTTATAATAAATATGTGTTCAAATTCTAAAATGGATAATTGCTCCTAAAGTTTGTAGAAGAACTCAATATATCGGTGTAGTATCTTGCCTGAAAAAAATGTTATAGCTAAAGCCACTTTACCCATAATTATTCACTATAGCTAACTAGAGAGAAAGACTCATGAAGAGTGATGTAAAAAAATTCCAATAGTTTATCGCACTAGGCATGTGGGGCACAGTTATTTTAGGTTCCTAATGTTGGCCAAATGAGGGGGTGACATGGGACTGCAAATCTCCATATTTATGATTTGATTAGCTAATTCATTGGTCAATTGATTTTGTCGTTGGATTTCTTATGCATGTTGTTGTAAGAATTGTTTCTACTATTGTAAGAATAGTTCCTATGTATTTTCAAGTGAGAAAAACTCACCATGGGATGTTTTATGAGCTGTCATGCGCAAAAAAAACAAAACAAAAACAAAAACTTTTTGATTTGTTATTGCTTGAGTTAGTGCAAATCCTAAAGGAAATTGACCCTTGTTAGATCTTGGCTATTAATGTTAGATATAAAGGGTGTTGTTCCCTTTACTTGACTTAGCTATGGAAGCCAACACCATAATATTTGATACCAATTGATATAGAATGAGATAGAAAATTAATAGAACAAGCCTTTATTTAGATATTCAAGCATATTTTTTTACATAAAGTAGCATAATTTTTATAGGCTTGTTGAATACAAATTGAGATAAAGATTTATTTTGACTATCCCTACCTCTTTTACTTAATTATATTCTACTATGATTGTTACCACTAACTAAATTATGTTATTTATTATCCTCCACTTCTTAGCATTTCAATTTTTATACCATTAAAATTGAAAACTATAACAACACAAATTGTGTTTATAAATTTAAACTTACCCATTCCTAACAACCTATTATTAGTTACCTTTGTAATCACAATGATACTTATAACTTTTATATTAAAAAATACCCCTCCTTATTAATCCGTAAGCATTCTTTTAACCATTTTATGTTCATGTCCTTTACTCTTTTTATTAATTTTTTTAACTTTGTATTCACTTTCACTCTTTTCCAATCCCCTACCTCTTACAAAATACCCCTCATTAATTCTTAAGCCTTATTTTAACCATTTTCTCTATATTATTAGTGTTTATGTCCTTTACTCTCCTTATTAAATTTGTTAACTTTGTAATCACTTTCACTTTTTTCCAATCCCCTACTTCTTACCTCCCACCCTATTTTCCTCTTATCTTCTCATTCCCTTAATTTCATTGATTTATTTTTCTAATCATCCTTCAATTTTTTCCCTAATTTTTAATATTCCCCAACTTCCTTTAACTTGATATAATTAAATTCACTTACCTTTCCTATTCTATCTTCTTTATCTTCTCTATTACTTTATTTATCACACATATCTTATTACTTATATTCCCTTCCACTTTTATGTTCTCTCGCAAGTTTATTTATAGCCAATATTTTACGAACATCACTTATTACCTTAAATCTCATGTTATTTCTCTCAAGTTTAAGATCTTTGTCATCGATGTTCTAATGGCTATAAATAAACTTTATTTCACATTATTTCCCATTATGTCCTTACTCCTTTCATAAATGTCCATTTAATTCCATTTATGAATTTCTTCCTTTTTCATTCCTTCAATTTGTTTTCCATGTTTATTATTTATGTATTATGATTACACCTAATTAACCTCTTTTTGAACTAATATATTTACAACTTAATAATTATTAATTCACTATCTAAGGGTCTTCATTCATATAGGTCGATTACATCCCTTTGAATTTTAAAAACTCCATCCAAATTATAATTTAAGGATTTGCCTTCATCAATTACAACTTTGTTCTCTACTCTTCTTCATCCATGCATCATTATGCTTTCTTTTTATTATTGCCATGATAATTAGTGAAATGTTCTTCTAGAATGTGTTAACTCAAAATATTACACTCAGTGAACCTAATATTTTGGGATGAGATGTAAATAATCCATGAGCAAGATTTGATCCTCGTATTCAAGCCACATTTGATATACTTCAAAGTAGAGGAAAAGGACATTGATGCTAACATATACAAAAAGGGTGAAAAAACATAGTCGTGTATGATTTCATGTGAGCTAGAAAAGAATATTGTATGAACACCATTCACTAGAATAACATTTTGAGATGCTATTGATCAAGTACATCATTGGGTCAAATCTTAAGAGAAAATCCCTTTGATTTGGATGAAATAAATCAATATATAATCATACTTTTATATGTTGGTAGAAGATCATATTGCATGCCCAAGATTTATGTAAGAAATATCTAACCTTAATGAAATTCTACAATATCTTAGGTACCAAGAAAATTAATAATGAAATTGGTGGCAATATGTAGGGCATGGTACACTCGGAATAATTAGCACTAGTCCATTAAGATTTTCACTACTAAGAGATTGCAACTCATTATATGTTGGCATAAACTCTTATTTTTCTAATTTATGGTTAATAAGGTATTAGAACAACCCAAATATTTTGGAGTTTCCCATTGATAGAGATAATGATGGAATTTTTTGAGTTATGGATATTGTTAAAGAAGTCATTTTGAGGGGTTGTCTTTTTGTTACTTCATATGCTACAAGATTTGGGGATAGAGTAGGAATTAAGGACACAATGCAAGAAAAGTTCACTAATTCTCTCTTCTTTCAACTAAAGATTTTGTTCATGAAATACAAAAGAAAGAAAGAAAAATTAACAAGATTGACCCATCCATATATAAGGTTTATGAAATTGTTGTTAATCTTGAATAGAGTCAAAAATCAATTAAGTCAATCACTAGAGGAATTATTCTAAGAGAAATTCACCTGGGGAATTATTTGAGTATGGGCACATAGATGTTGTTATGCATTAAAGTGGAAATTCATTCTTATGGCATATATGTGCTTATTGTCGTATCCCTTTTCTAAACCCCAAGTTTTGTAAATGTAATTAAAAGATGATAATGTTGAAGGGTGAGCATGGATATCTTGCTATACATGTTTGATGTAAATATCCTATTAAATTTAATTATAAGTTGTTGAAGCTGAAGAAAACGACCAACCTATACAAATCCAAATGTCTGGAAGGACAACTTGATTGAGGAATCCTACAAGGGTGATTGGGAAGTTTTTTGTCTTTTTTGAAATTAATGATTATGACCCATGATGTTCTAGTAGATCTACCAACTGCCAAGTAGTTATGAAAGATATATGGGAGGAGGTATTGGAAAACCCCTAGTATGGACTATGTACCATATGATAGAGCCATGATTAACTCTGTAGCCTAAGGAGCGACCCCGAAACTCTTATATGGGGAGGTAGTGCTAGTAAGTAGAGTCTAGCTATCGAAGACAAAGAGACAAGAGAAGTGTGTGTCACAAACTAATAATTGGGGGAGAGTGTGTGACTGTGAAACAATAACCCCTTATGTGCAGATGATTTGTAAACCCATTTTTGGAAAATGGAATGCACATGCTACGAGAGAGTGACTCAGATAGAGGGAGATGGAACAATCTCTTAGGTCATGGAAAACATGTGAGGGAATCCATGCTTGAATTATTATAGTTGAGGAATCTAGTGAGGACGCCCTTAGACTAATTTGGGTAGACAAAGAGCAACTCATATGTCTGGATAGTAAGCATATGAGAAGCACTAAAGAGAAGGAAAATTGTTGAGGGAGCATAGGAAGCGGTAAAGGGATTTCCTTTTGTGTTGCACAACCTTCAATGGCAATAAAATCATTGTGTGATTAACCCAGACTCAATGCTTAAGAGGTAACAATCTTGTTTCTTGCTATTGAAGGAGAATGGCCACCATATTTTATATCCTAAGTTGAACCCTTATTGAGATTCCCTGAGTGGAGCATTCTTTATATGTCGAATTTAGTTGGGGGTGGCTAGTTGCAAGAGAATTGTTGTGTAGTTGTGCCTAGGGTTGGGTGGGGAGTGGTTGTCCCTTATTCAATTTCTAACAAGTTCAATTGAATTAGGTAAGTGAAATCTATATTGTTGTCAATGGACTGTAATTACTTCTTAAAGTTTCATGCTTAAATGCTTATTGATATATTGTATTTTCGTGTGTAAATGTAATGATAAGCTTAAATATATTTGTATTGCATTATGGAATATGTATGAGAAATGAGATAAGAAACTAGCATAGCTTATTTGAATGTTGGTTAGTATTCCTTTTATAAATATGTTGTATGCAAGGGGAGCCTTCTCAATGATTAGATGTGATCATTATGTGTTATGAATGTATGAACTAAGATGTTAATTATGGTTATAAGGATTGACATTGATAACAATAGTTTAAGAATTGAAATGGTGAAGGAAGAATTGAATGTTGGTATGAGATTAAGTCTCCTTGTCTCCGGAGAAAAGCCAACATGCATACCTCTTAGTTGTGTAATAAATGGAGATGAGGAAGCTAAGATTTGTCTTGTTAAAAGGTACTAGATTTATTTGTTTTGGAATCTATTGAAGAGCTCTAAATTTTTGGAAGTAATTAGGCAAAATTGCTGACCTGAAAAGTCAACTTCAGTCCTCTAGAGGCAGTTTAGGACTTGGAGGATTTGGGTAGAAACTTAGGATTAACTCCTTGAAATTTTGAGTTTGGGAAGTCTTATCCTTAGCCCTTTGTCACATGACCCAATGAGAGTTATGACCAAGAGCTAATTGGAAGGAAGATTACTGGAACGTCGGGCTACCAAAGGCTTTTAACACTTTATGTTGTTGTATATGTCCTGATGTATTAGACCACACTTGATGGATATATCTCCATTACTTAATTCTACAAATGAATCAACACACTTGGCTACTTAGCAGTCAATGTACTAGAAGAATGAAAGAAACACCTTTTTAAAAAACTCTAGTATGGCACAACTCTAGTTGATAGGCTAACACTTGATGGCAATGTCCTTATTCTGGGCACATTAATTGATGACACTTAATACTAGAGTATCAATAAATCCTAAAGAATTACATCATGATGAAGTTAGAAATAATAATGTGGCAGTGCGAGGTGGAGGACACATGCCACCCAAATTTGGTGTTTTTAGCATGTTAGATGTGTAAATACGAGTGATACGTGACACACATAAGTAGTGCCATGTGGTCAAGGATATGTCAACATCTGCCACATCCTAGATTTTGATTGGGTGTGAGAGAAGTGGGGTGGTATGTTGATTTGACCACTAGCCTATTGGTGTATTGACATATTGACGTCTCATAGGTTTATGGAAATAAACCCATCGAAATATTGGTATATGGGTATACCACGATACTAGAGCACCATAACAATGGAAAACACACACTTTTATAAATGTCCTAATATATTGAGTATCCAATGTGATGAATAGCCAGTGGATGTGGATCCAGGTGGGAGTCACACATGTCCAAGGGCTTCCACATGTCAACCACATGGTATGTATAAAGATTGATGTGACCCCTAAGGGGAAAAACTTCAAATGCACATAACTATGTGCCTAGAGCTCATAATAAGATGAAATTTAGAACGTTGGAAAGCTCTCTACCAACATAAGATGATGGAGGTATTGGAAATTTGATTGGAGGTGATAGATGAAAGAGGAAATATGATAATCCCATATTCATAATGAACCTTGAAGGTCAGGTCTAGTTATGCCCCATAACCCTAATACAACATTAGAGAGTTGGGTGTGCTACACATATATCCCAATCATTTAGTTCCAACATTGTGAACCAATTGAATAATATCTAAGTTAAACCATGTTTATATCCTACCGCACCAAAATGACATGTGCTCTTGATTGTAGTCCCATTTAGGAAAAGATGGGATAGGTGTGTGGATGTAAATCTCAATGAGAGGCTACCCACAAAATCCCAATTATCAAAATGAATCATGTTCTTCCTCTTTGCTTCTTCATCTTTCAAAATTTTACACACTTATATAATTAAAAGAAGGATGAACATAATGCTTTTTGGGAATCCTTGGTTTTATTATTTATATCCCATTTTAGATTGTAAATGGGTTTAGTAGTATGTTGTCAACAAGGTTTATCTCAAATGGTTATGAGTAATGATTGATATCCTCCCCACCCAAGTTCAATTCCCACAAGTGACATGTTGAGATCATAACAAGCATATCATTGTAATGGATCTCAGCCTTGTTGTTGACTAGCCTTGTGCTTTAAAGAATCTAAGGTTTTCCCTAGGCACCATCCTCAAAATGAGGAGAAGTACTTAGAAGTTTTTCCTAGGTGTGTAACCTAGAAAAAAATGGGGTTAGTAGTAGGTTAATGGATATATAGTTATGTTAGCATTGGTAGGTGTGAGGTGGATCATATTAGATATTGAAAGAAAACTTAACAGAAATTTTTCTTGAGGCCTAGGAAAGTCCACAAACAACCAAGTTGAGACTTATGCTCTTTAATAGGGTGTTATCGTAGCAAAGTCAAAATAAAATATTTTACTATCATAGGATACTCAAGCACAAGTATCAAATCGACAATCGTGAAATCAACATCATTCGATAATAAAATTATCTCGATTATACCCTATAATTCGAAGAGAGGTATTCACCCTACACAAGGTCCCTTTCTTCTAGGTCTTGAGAGACTTTAACTATCAAGTCGTTTTCCTAGCTAACAAGTTCATCTCCATTAATAAAGGAGCTCTTAGGAAAATAGGGGTTGGAATTATCATGCAATTTCTTAACTCCTTAAACCATGGATTTGAAGACATGTTACATCACCTTAATTCGTCATTTGTCTCAATGACATGCCGTCAAACTTCAAGGAATGCAACAGGAGTCAAAAGGCCTATCCCACTTCCCTCTAACATGATTGTATTATACTTAGACGTGTCTCTTGAATCCCTTAGTAAGGTTCTTATTTTGGAAAGTGGGATAATGAGTTAGTGAATGGAGGAATCTAGCAACGTTAAGTGGAGTAAAACCATTCATGCTAGAATTTGCCTAGTAAGAATCACTCTTGGTATTTAGTTGATATCTTCAAATTTGTTTATGAAGGTTATAACTACAAGGTGTAATGTTGCCATGTCTATTTTTTTGTTCTTGGAATATGGTAGTGTTTAACATACAATTTATCTATTCCAATTATCCCTCCCTTTATTTAGAAAATATTCTCTAGATTCAAACTAGTATTGCCCGTATGTCCCTTTGGGTTTCACTCATAAACAGTTGTTGTATTGTTGACTAGGGGTAGCATCGTATGTGCTCTAGCCACGAAAATTGGTGGAGAGACTAAAGCACATGATATCTCCAAGACCCAGAAATGGTTTGGGGAAATTCTACCCAGTGAAGGAGATATTAAAATAATTAATATTTTTAATGGGTTCCTAAGTCTAAACTTAGGAAAAGGCGCATACATGTTGGAAAACTAAGTTTTGGTCTGTGGTATTTGGTCCATGGTATTTTGGTATTGGTCCATGGTATTTGGTTTGAGGTATTGACCCCAGGTATTGGGTCCAAGGTATTGGTCCTACGTGATTTTGGACCATGGTATTGAGAGAGGCCTAAAACTATATAAGGAGAAGAAGATCAATAGGCTAAAGGGCAAGTGTGCAAGTGATGAATATCTGATGAAGTGTGAGATCTAGTATGCAGGTTATGGGTATGTGATGCTTTGCTAAGGATGCACCTATGTGGTGAATGAAGGTTGATGGACCAGGATCATGAAGACTAAAATGCATTATATGGTATGATCATGAATAGTTCAGATCTGAATATTGACACATTTCTTATCCTTTATATATGATGATTTGGGTATATCTGAAGTAGAAAATTGCAAAAAGGTATAAGTAATTATTTTCATATATGTACATTGGTTCCCTTTGGGGAAAGTGCGTATACATAATGGTTAGACATAGCCAAATAGAGTATACATCATGAGATTTGATATTTGAGGTTGTTGTTGGTTCTAGTGGTTGTTGCAGGGTTCTGGGTTTTGCTATGTGTTCTGGTGACTGTGGGTTTCAGTGATTCAGTAGTTGGGTGATTCAAAGTTTGATGATGCAGATATAGTTGATGATCATATTTCAGTGGTGATTGATTTTGTATTGATGGATCCAATCTGAAAATTTATGAAACATGGTCCCTGGAAGAAAAGAGAAGGTTGTATCCTTTTGTAGGTCGACGCCTACGTACTAGTAAATACATCAGCTAGTACAAGAGCTAGGGGGTTGTAGCTCCCTTCCAGTAGAAGATGGAGAATGAGAGAAGGTTGTAGCCTTCTACAGGTGGGTGCCTGCGTACTGGTATGAGTCTGTGCCAGTACAAGATTGTAAACAGGTTTTTCTTATCTTAAAGAAAATAACAGCAGGTGGTTTTTGTCCCGCATTAGGTTTCCACCTTATATCATGGTGTTCATGTGTGCTTCTTATGTGTGATGATATGTTCTATTTTACTGCACCTGTTTATTGTTTATATGGTTAATGAAGTTCTGATGCACTGATTAAAAGTCAACATATAATGGATTAACTGAATCATAAGTTTACTAGATATACGCTAGTTTCCTTAAACACAGTTGCGTATACACGCGGGTTCCCTTAACCGAAGTAGCGTATATGAATTTGAATATGGAAATGAAAAGTTACTGATTTAATAATACTGATTCACCCCCCCCTCTCAGTATTATTTCCAACAATTGGAATCAGAGCAGGTCCTTCAGAAGAAGCTTAATCGCTTGAAGGAAGATCCATCATCATGAGTAATCAAGAAAGAGAGGGATCCATCAGAACACCAATCTTCGATTGGAGCAATTGGTTTACTGGAAGATAAGAACCATAGCTTATCTACAATCGCTTGGAACAAATATTTGGGAATCGTGGAAGGAGGATATACATTTCCATCAGCAATTCCTACAGATACAGTAGGTAGAAAGCAATATGAAATCAATGCCAAAGTTGTTACTATCTTATTGGCAAGTTTGTCAAAATCAGAGTTTGTCAAGGTCATGCGGCTCAAATCAGCCAAAGAAATATGGAACAAAATCATTCAAAGCTACGAAGGATATGATCAGGTAAAACATGCTAAGATTCAAACTCTCAAAATTCAGTATGAAACTCTTAAGATGCATAGTAATGAAAGCATAGCTAATTACTTCCTACGTATAGATGAGATTGTCAATTCTATGAAGAATCTGGGTAAAGAAATTAAGGAAGTTGTCTTAGTTGAGAAAGTGTTGAGATCCTTGTCTACTAAATTTGAATCCAAAGTGTCTGCCATAGAAGAAAAGGAGGATCTGCAGAATATCACTATGACACAGCTTCACGAAATCGTAACTGTTTTTGAAATGAGAAAAGGAGGACCATCAGATATGAGAGTAGCCACATTTAAAGTATTAGAAAAGGGAAAAGAAAAACTCAAAGAATCAAGATACATTTTAGAAGAAGAATATGAGGTAAATTTTGTCAAGAATCTTCAACGAGGATCTGGAAGGTTCAAAAGTAAGCTACCTTTCAAATGTTTTTCTTATGGTAGAGTTGGTCATTACGTTGCTAGATGCCCTCATAACAAAGGAAAGATGTCTGAAGAAGGTAATAGAAGTTATTATACTCATGATAATAGTAATAACTCATCCAATAGTGATGAAGATAATCAAGAAATTAAACTTCTCATGGCATATGAAAATAATGACGTAGAAAAAGAAGAAGTTACCAGATTAAAAGTTCAGCTGGAGACAGTAACCAGAGTAAGGGAACAACTGCAGGATGTAATAAAAGATCAGAGCATAAAAATCCAAAGACTTGATCTAAGATCCTCTCTCGAAAAGAAGGTCTTGAAAAATCAAAGAAGCAGAATGAAGAATCTCTTGAAGAACAAGAACATGAAGTGCTCGAATTAAGGCAACAAGTGGAAGAAGGAAGAAAAGCTGAAGAAAACATAAAGAAGCAATATTTGGAAAAGGAAGAACAACATCAGGTTGAGGTAAATATCTTAAAAGGTAAATTAGAAGAAAAAGATAAACTGTTACGATTTCAAGACAGTACTAAGATTTTGGATGATATTCTTAGTAGTCAAAGATCCCTTGTTGTCAAAACTGGTCTTGGTTTTTATGAAAATGTTGAAGGTGAATCTAGCTCACAAGGTGAGGCAAGGAACTCTAATGCAAAACCTGAAATTATCAACAAGGATATAAGAGGTCAACCCCAGCAACAACCAAGGAAAGAAATACTTCGAAGAAAATAGTTTGCTCCTAACTGTGGAAATGATAGACGGTTACTTCCTTCGATGAGTAGTGTTGAATGTTATGAATGTCATAATCTTGGACATGTTGCGGCCAGATGTAGAAGTAGAATGGTTCAAGATCATCACGTTCCAGGTACTTCAAGGGATATTGTTTTGCTTGCAATATGTTTGGTCACAAAGCTATTGGTTGCAATAAAGGAATATGAAACATGTAAGATGTTATGCATGTAACAAGTTTGGACATAAAGTAAAGGAATGCAGGAGCAAAATTGGGACACCAAAGCAAAAGGAGCATACATCATCTCAATCTCAAGTATTGAAGAACACAGAATTAGTGTCAGACAGATGTGGCATAACTCGGTTAGCAGACATAACAGACCCAGGGGAAGCTGAAAGTATAAACCTTCAATATTCCAATTTTCATACGCATATATTATGAAGAGAAGTCGCATATATATGCGAGTTAAAGGCTACAGAGTCGCGTATATGGAGCTTTGAAGAAAAAGCAGTAGAACAGAAGTCTAATATGGTTCGGTCATGGTATAAGTTGGTTGGCACAGGTTTAGGGGGAGCATATGCTTCGAATAATTGTATTGTTGGCATTATGGTTAGAAGTCTTTGGTGACAGATGCTTATGGTGAAAATCATATATGGTGTATGATAGTTGTTGATGACTATCATGGTCTTGTTTAGATTGTTGGTCTTTGTTATAAGAAGTCAATTGATGTAAAGGTCATGAAACGACCTATTTTGTTACCCCACTATGCATGGGATGTTCTTGTTTTGCCATGTATAAACATTTGGTATATCCCCACTTGGTTGGGTGGATGAGTCAAAATGGTGTATCCCCACTTGATTGGGATATTGATGTATGTATGAGTCATTGGTGATAGGAAGGTCATACTCATTTAGTTGGGTTGAAGATTCATGTTATTCTTTTGAAAAATATCCTTACAGACTTGGCATGTGCTCAAGGGGAACATGGATGGATTGATACATCTTAGCATGTACAGAGGGGGAGCTCAATCAGAGATTTCAGCATGTACTCAGGGGGAGTATGGATAGCAGAATGTATATCAAGGGAGAGAATATCTTGGTCCGCCCTTTGCCCTTGATGTCCAAGGGGGAGAGTGACTTGGTGTGGTTGTTGCCATCAAGTCCAAAGGTGGATATTTTTGGCATTATGATATAGGTATCACACAGGTGTTGTCCTTGATGGAAACTCACTCAGATGACAGATCACAGTTTAGACTCATAGAATGAAGAAAGAGAGGTATACACAGGTTCCGCATTGACCAATCCGTGTGTACACGCGGGTTCGCAGACCAAAATGCACATATAGCATACACACGTACTTTCACATAAGGAAAGGCGCATACATGTTGGAAAACTAAGTTTTGGTCTGTGGTATTTGGTCCATGGTATTTTGGTATTGGTCCATGGTATTTGGTCCGAGGTATTGACCCCAGGTATTGGGTCCAAGGTATTGGTCCTACGTGATTTTGGACCATGGTATTGAGAGAGGCCTAAAACTATATAAGGAGAAGAAGATCAATAGGCTAAAGGGCAAGTGTGCAAGTGATGAATATCTGATGAAGTGTGAGATCTGGTATGCAGGTTATGGGTATGTGATGCTTTGCTAAGGATGCACCTATGTGGCGAATGAAGGTTGATGGACCAGGATCATGAAGACTAAAATTCATTATATGGTATGATCATGAATAGTTCAGATCTGAATACTGACGCATGTCTTATCCTTTATGTATGATGATTTGGGTATATCTGAAGTAGAAAATTGCAAAAAGGTATAAGTAATTATTTTCATATATGTACATTGGTTCCCTTTGGGGAAAGTGTGTATACATGATGGTTAGACATAGCCAAGTAGAGTATACATCATGAGATTTGATATTTGAGGTTGTTGTTGGTTCTAGTGGTTGTTGCAGGGTTCTGGGTTCTGCTATGTGTTTTGGTGACTGTGGGTTTCAGTGATTCAGTAGTTGGGTGATTCAGAGATTGCTGATGCAGATATAGTTGATGATCGTATTGCAGTGGTGATTGATTTTGTATTGATGGATCCAGTCTGAAAATTTATGAAACGTGGTCCCTGGAAGAAAAGAGAAGGTTGTAGCCTTTTGTAGGTCAGCGCCTATGTAATAGTAAATACATCAACTAGTAAAAGAGCTAGGGGGTTATAGCTCCCTTCCAGTAGAAGCTAGAGAACAAGAGAAGGTTGTAGCCTTCTACAGGTGGGTGCCTGCGTACTGGTATGAGTCTGCGCCAATACAATGTTGTAAACAGGTTTTTCTTATCTTTTTATCTTAAAGAAAATAGCAACAAGTGGTTTTTGTCCCGCATTAGGTTTCCACCTTATATCATGGTGTTCATGTGTGCTTCTTATGTGTGATGATATGTTATGTTTTACTGCACTTGTTTACTATTTATATGGTTAATGAAGTTCCGATGCACTATTTAAAAGTCAACATAATGGATTAACTGAATCATAAGTTTACTGGATATACGCTAGTTTCCTTAATCACAGTTGCATATACACGCGAGTTATCTTAATTGAAGTAGCGTATATGAATTTGAATATGGAAATGAAAATTTACTGATTTAATAACACTGATTCACACCCCCCCTCTCAATATTATTTCCAACACAATTAAGATTGCCACGTTGTATTTAGAGGGAGAAGCTCACGATTAGTGGTTCCATGGGCTAACCACGATGGGGCATGCAGGGGGTTACATCCGATGAGGATTTCACTAGGAGGTTGTACTCCATCTATGGCAAAGAGATGCTAGACATCATGCACACACTAGCCAATATTAGGCAGTACTTGGTGGGAAGCAGGTTTTGGGTGAAGACAGACCACAACAGCCTCAGATTCTTCTTGGAACATAAGCAACTGCAGGAGAGGCAACAAAAGTGAGTGAGCAAGATTTAGGCATACGACTTTAAAATTGAGTGTCAAGGGTAAACATAACATGGTAGCTGACACGTTGTCTAGGAGGTCGACCATCATTTCATTGAGGAGAATTGTGCCAGATTGAAGGGCGCATTTGCTAGTGGAGTATTCTAAGGACCAATTTGCATATGAGGTCCTTGATGGGGCAATGATGGATGACCGATATAGGATGATGAATGAGGCGATTTACTTTTGAGACCACATTTATTTAATCCCCAACTCCCAGTCAAGGGAGAAGATCATG
The DNA here is from genome assembly GCA_000404065.3 of Pinus taeda. NCBI lineage: Eukaryota > Viridiplantae > Streptophyta > Pinopsida > Pinales > Pinaceae > Pinus > Pinus taeda. The sequence goes on along the minus strand of APFE031567436.1, from coordinate 62,705 downwards.
CAGGTTTCCCATGACTCACCGTTAGCAGGACATTAGGGGTTAACCAAGACATACAGGACTATCTAGGAGCACTTTGCACGGAGGGGCCTTAACGATGATGGTTTGAGGCATGTCCAGGAGTGTGATATGTGCCAGAGGAATAAGGATGAGCAGACACACACTGTTAGGTTGCTACAACCTCTTCCTATACATGAGGGGAAATGGGAGATCATATCGATGGATTTTATTACTGGGTTTCCCACAGTGTAGGGCAAGGACTGCATAAATGTGGTCGTAGACAAATTGATGAAGTTTGTCCACTTCTTCACTATTTCAACTCGGTCTTCAACCTCACAAGTTGCTGAACTATTTTTTTGGGAGGTATTTCAGCATATGGTCCTCTTAAGACCATTTCAATGATCGGGACAATATGTTCATGGGGGGATTTTGGCAGGACTTGTTTCGACTGGTGGGCACAACGCTCACCCCGAGTACTAATTACCATCCCCAGATTGATGGGTAGACAGAGATAGTCAACAAATGGTTGGAGGAATACCTATGCAACTATGTGACAAGCCATCAAGGTGCATAGATACAATGGTTGCATTTGGTCGAGTACTGCTACAACACAACTTACCACATGTTCATAGGCATGTCCCCATTCGATATTTATACAGTTATGATACATTATCTTTCATTGGCGTGATGTTTGGAGACAGAAAGGCCCTAGGGCCAAGGATTAGATTCAGGAGAGCCAAGATATCTTGCAGGCTCTCAAAGATAACCTACAAACTGCACAGAATGTTGAAGTTTCTAAGTTTACTTAGTTTAGAAATCCTTCATGAATTTTTTCTGATTAATTCCTACCTACTTGTTATTTTTCTTTAACAAGTTATTTACAAAGTAAATACTGAAAATAAACACTAGTGCATGCTCAACATATTACAGATCAGCAACTAAAAGAAACAATAAAAAACACACCACATGACACCATTTTTTTGGACCAATGTCCCAGGAAAAACCTAATGCGGGAAAATCGGTGCAGCTATCTGAGGGTTTTCCTATTAATAAATATCATAGTACAATCTGGGTGCCAAAACTGGCCTGCCCAACATAAAATTTCCTTAGTAGTAATACCTCCCTATTTCAAACAAATCTACTAGCTAAAACCCCAGATAATCCTTACAGCAGCGACTCAACACCAATTTGCTCCTGAAACCCCAGCGTCTGCCCAATCTGGACTACGTCAGCCTCTCCTAGCCTAGCGTTGGCCCTGCGTCAGCCTATCTTGGTCTGTGTCAGCCCCAGGAGGCCTTGCATCAGCTCTGAGAGCCTCTACGTTAGCTACGCTAGCCCCTCTAATGCTCTAGACAACACTTAGCTGCCTCTGCGTGGCCCTGCGTGAACACTAGCTACTCCTACGTCTCTCTCTCTGGCTGTTCTGTTGTTATCCCGACACTATCTCTACCTCTCTGTCTCTTTGTACTTAATGCCCCTCAGCTACTCTCCCAATCACTAGTTCTATCTCTCTTAGCAAACCCCGCTCTAGAGAATAGAATCATTGATCACTCTAGTGTCTTCTCCAAGTGACCCTCAAGCCTCCTCTTATACTTTTCCTATTGACATCTCAAAGGCCGAGATTAAGTCCCTAATCAACGGCTAAGATTAGATCTTGCTTGATCCATGTCTTTTGGACCATTCTAACACAGATTCATATTAATACACATTAATATTTTATTTTCCCTAAGCTTAGACTTAAGGACTCCATTAAAAATATTAATTATTTTAATATCTCCTTATCTATTTATAATCTGCCCAAACCCTTTCTGGGTATTGGAGATATCATGTGCCCCAACCTCTCCACCAAATTTCGTGGCTGGAGCACATCTGATGCTACCCCAAATCAACACTCCCTCTTAGCAAGGACTATTCTCTAACAATACTCCTCACTGAGTATTACTCTAATCATCCAGCATCGGTACCTGCGCTGATGCTAGGCCTTCCTGCCCAACATCCTCTGCACTGCTGCCTCATGTACTGTTGCCCATGGTTTTGACACTTCCACTGTTGCATCTGTACGACATCTCCCTCTGCATCCATGTTGTTACTGGTCCTTTCTCCCAACACTGCATCTGCATTGCACCTCCTCTCATCATGTTGCATCGCGTTGCCCAATGTTGCACTGTAACTCAGTTATTGAGAATTAAGTAACTGATCTCCCAACTGACCTCCCTGTTGGGCTAGAAACACCCTCTGATGCTGAAGCTCCCTCTTCCACTGACAAGTGCTCCCTCTCTGACCACTGCGCTGCTGTAACAACTCCCTGTATCTCACACCATTGCACACCTCTTTGTGCCTTCCTGCACTGGTGCAACACTCCTGTGCCTCTCGCACTATTGTAGCCTACTAGCTCTGTACTGTCTCCGGACTCCTGCACTGTAGCTCCCTCTGTCGCTCCATCCGCATCCGTCTCTACCCACTTTGCCAGTCCTACTACTCCTCATCAGGGCTCTTGTAGCAAGGTCTAATCCAAGAGGCTGGGTACCTCCAGGATCCCGCCCCCCATCACCTATAGTCTGCCCGACTACAGCTTGATGTCTCCCCACTTCCGCTCAAGTGGTGTGTGTGCACTCATGGAATAGTCATCGTCTATCAAAACTTCCTTCTTTGCCCATGTTGGCGCTGCCTTAGTCTCGAAAGACTCTCCCTTACTCATCTTCCTTGGGCACTAGGTTGTATAATGACCCATCTCCCCACAATGGAAGCACTTGATCTTGGAGAGATCTTTCTTCTTTCGCTTCTCCTACTTTCCCTCAGATCCTAAGGCCACATTCTCCTCCTCCTGCTTGACCTTGATCCCTTTGCTGCTACTACCTCTTCAACTGCCTTCTAATCTCTTCCTGGCGAAGAGTTGTCCACATCTCGTCCCAAGATGGGAGAGTCCCTCTGCCCAGGATACTCTAGACAAACACTTCCCAATCTTCTGAGACAACATTCATGGTTGTCCTCACCATAAGCTCTTGATCCAGTGTTGCCCCTATAGCAGTCAACTGGTCTCGGATCTCATTCAGTCCTTCGAGGAAAGTGTCAATTGATTGACCCTTCTTCATCTGATACGACCTCATCTGGTTCTCGAGCAGCATTCTTCTCTGCGCAGAAGTGTGCTGGTACAAGTTCTTGAGAGCCTCCCACATCTCAACTGTCATTTCCTTCTCGTCTATATGTGGTACCACATTATCCTTGACCCCGTCAAGGATAATGCACTTGGCCCTTGCCATCACCTCTTCGTACTTTTCGTTATCATTGGGGTTGTTTCCAGGAATAGTGTCCACTCGGAGCTGTTATTCCCACTAAGACTGGTAGCTATCTTAGAAACAAACAAGTAAAGACTACTTTCGTTTTCCTTTATGAAAAATAGATAAGAGTGGAACAAAGGACA
>APFE031567436.1:537-59267 GCA_000404065.3 Pinus taeda | reverse complement strand
ATAGTTCTTGATTCCACTTGGAGACTGATGATCTCTTACTCATCCCTGGTCGAAAACAGAGAGGCAAGTGTTAGAGGGGAAGCTTCTGGAAGATTCTATGATCTTCCACCTCACAAACTGTCTCTTCCATTTGTCCATTCTCGCCCATCGCACCCTACAGAGGGGCCATCTAGTATGCATCGCACCCTTTACACTGGGAAGGTGATATGCATCGTACCCTCTGCAATGGGTATTCAGTATGGTCCAGTTTTGACCATTTCTAAGCAGTTTTTAGTGGAGAATTTATGGGAGATGATGTAATCAGCTGACCTTGTTCCTTTAGGTAGTGAAGCAACACTTTTAGGGACTTAGGAGCCCTCAATTTATGGACATTTATGATTGGGGTTGTAGTGCCCAAAAATGTCTATAACAGGGTCGACTGGGATAGCTATAACCTTCAAGGCGAAGTTCTTGACACGATTCCTATCAAGCATTGATAAGATTATGGCCTTCCAGGCTGCGAAGTTTGATGCTCTGTCTAGTCTATCCTGGTCTCTTACCCCATGTAGTGCCATGACACTCCTCTACTTCCCCCCTGGAAGTTCTTTATTCGACTCCTCTGAGTCTCTACTTCCCATCTAGAAGTTCTCTTCTAGACTCCTTCTGAGTCCTGATTTCCCTCCTGGAAATCCTTTTTCCGCTTGTCAAGATGCCCCATACTCTGATCGTCTTATGCAACTACACTATTGATCCAGGTTCCTCGGCTAGAAACCCTCGGTAACAACTCCTCTGGCCCTGCTCTGTCAGGTATTGTTTTGACTACAATACCTCACCAACTCCACTCTGCAATATTTCTGCAGCCTTCTAGACTCCAGCAACTGCCTCTCTGTGAACTGCGTCAGCCCCTCTCTGCCTCACGTTGGCTCTATGTCACCCCAGGTGGGTTTGCATCAGCCCTCTATGTCAGCAACGCTGGCCTCTCTGAGGTTCTGCGCAGCTCCCAACTTCTTCTGCGTGGCTCTGGATGGCTTTGCGTCACACTTCTTGGCTTCTGTGCTGCTAGAAACAACATCTGTCACCTTGGGACAACTGTTCTCTGCTACTATTGCTCCACTCGGCTGATGTCTTGTAGTCCTCCTGTGATTTCCAATCACACTCTGATACCATGTTGAAGTTTCTAAGTTTACTTAGTTTAGAAACCCTTCGTGCACTTTTTCTTATTTATTCCTACCTACTTGTTATTTCTTTAACAAGTTATTTACAAAGTAAATACTGAAAATAAACACCAGTGCATGCTCAACATATTACAGATCAGAAACTAAAAGAAACAAGAATAAACACACCACATGACACCATTATTTTGGACCAATGTCCCCGAAAAACCCAATGTGGGAAAATCGATGCAACTATCTGAGGGTTTTCTTATTAAGCAATATCAGAGTACAATCTCGGTGTCGAAATTGTTCTACCCAACAGAGAATTTCCTTAGCGGTAATACCTCTCCGTTTCAGACAAATATACTAGCTAAAACCCCAGATAATCCTTCCGGCAGCTACTCAGTGCCAATCTGCTCCTGAAACCCCAGTGTCTACCCAATATGGACTGCGTCAACTTCTCTGAGCCCAGCGCTAGCCCTGCGTTAGCCTATCTTGGCTTGCGTCAGCCCCAGGAGGCCCTACGTCAACTTTGGGAGCCTCTATGTCAGCTACGTTGGCCCCTCTAGTGCTCTGCGCAACACTTAGCTGCCTCTGCATGGCCCTGCGTGAGCACGGGCTGCTCCTACATCTCCCTCTCTAGTTGTCCTGCTGCTATTCTGACACTATATCTACCTCTTTGTCTCTCTGTACTCAATGCCCCTCAGCTGCTCTCCCGATCACTGATTCTATCCCTCTTAGCAAACTCCGCTCTAGAGAATAGAATGACTGATCACTCTGGTGTCTTCTCCAAGTGACCCTCAAACCTCATCTTATACTTTTCTTGTTGACATCTCAACGGCTGAGATTAAGTCCCTAATCAATGGCTAAGATTAGATCTGGCTTGATCCATGTATTTTGGACCATTCTAACGCAGATCATATTTATACACATTAATATTTTATTTTCCCTAAGTTTAGACTTAGGGACTCCATTAAAAATATTAATTATTTTAATATCTCTTGATCTATTTAGAATCTACCCAAACCCTTTTTGAGTATTGGATATCTCATGTGCCCCAACCTTTCCACCAAATTTCGTGGTTGAAACACATCCATTGCTACCCCAAATCAACACAGAACCAACAAAAACTCTATACAGACACAACCCAAGTATAAAGACACTTTGAGGTTGGGGATTTCATCTTCTTAAGGCTTCAAATGTACCGAAAGTTGACACTCAAGAAGAAGGGGGGCGAGAAGCTCAAGCCCCACTTTTATGGGCCGTAAAGGGTCACTAGGAGAGTTGGGAAGGTGGCATATGAGTTGGAGCTACCCCCGGGGAATCGAATTCATAACATTTTCCATGTGTATTGCCTAAAAAAGGCACTAGGTCAGCGAGAGAGAACAACTACAGAGCTGCCACCCATGGATTATGAGGGGCACTTAGTTCTGGATCCAGACGTTATTCTAGACACCCGTGAGAGACACTTGCGGAACAGGGTCATCAAAGAATTTTTATTAGATGGAGGAATTTAGCTGATGAGGATGCCACGATACTTTAACATCCTTCATTGCAATTGCTTGAGGATAAGCAATATTTTCCCCAGAGGGGGCTGTGATATTCCCACTTAGCAAAATTGCTAAGGGGAAATATCAATTTTGACCATTTTGTCTTATTTTGCATTTGTACTTAGGAAAAGTGGGCTATGGAGCCCCACTTTGGTTTTGAAGCTAAGGAGAGGCCCAAACATTAGAGAAAGCGAAGAAAATCAAAGTTCTAGTTGAAGGTGGGGATCACTCATGGAGAAATACACCCCCCTAGGAAATACTTTTCCTTGGAGGGAAAATGATGGGGATTTCAATGGATGGGCCCATATGGGAAATTGGGAGGCAAATTGACAAAAGAGGGGAAGGCACTCATTTTTGGTATTCTTGATCATTTAAGCATTTACCTTGACTAGCACGCTTGAGCTAGAGGTCAATTCTGCATGTGTTGTTGAGCATAAGAGATTTTCAGGCGAGAATCTCACCCCTTGCTTTGGTGGACTTCGAGTGCCATCCCTAGGAGGGAATTCCATCAGTCTCAGATCAATGTAAGGGAATTTCAGCATGTACTTGGAGCAGCTTCAACAGAGACAACATAGGTATGCACAGTCCATGTCCTTGCCACACGTGGGACACATAGAGGAGGTCAATTTTGGGGCTGAGATTATGGGAGCATCCTAGAAGGAAGTTTTGCTAAGTTTCTCAACCATTTTGGGATCAGTTTGCAACCTTATTTATAGGTGGGTCAAAATACCCAGTGGTTGGAGGAGCTAGAGGAAATTGGGATGAAATTGCAAGTTCAAAATTTGGCCAATTCCTTCATGCATTTTTGTGGGTTATTGGTGGAGAGCCCTAGGTTAATTTACTAGAATTTTTTTAACACCATAGGAGGCCCTAACAACCATTGTTTGAAGCCAATAGTGGAGTTTTCACTGGGATAATGTAGAGATTGTTGGGGACAACCACATTGCATGTTAGAGCTGTTGATTTCGTCACCTGGACATTATTATCTTGCCTTGGGAAAGCCCAGGTGCATGTTTTTTTATCTTACCTTTGCACCCATCAATTATATCAATAAAATTGCTCAACTCAGTGCAGTTTATGGAGATTTTTGTGTGTTTAATGTGCTGTAAATTTTTGTGTGTATTTTTTCTATGTTTGCTTTGTTTATTATTGTAAACTTCCACTAGGATTATTACAATTATGTTTACTTATGTGTTGTTAGTCTTGATATTTGTGGAGCGCGTAGCCCTTTCTCCATATTGGGTTCAAGACCCTCTAGGGACAAATCTATATTAGTTTGTAGCTCAAAACTTGATAATTTCCTACCACCTCCACTTTGTGTATAGTATTAATGGATTATAGGGAAAACATAAGAGTTTTGTAGGGTTCTTCAAATGCATGAAGATTCCATACAATGCAAGATCCTCCCTTTTCTTGGTGACCCCCAAATTTTATGAAAATGAACATCAATGCACTTCACAAAATGCAACGATTATGAATTCCTTGGTTCAAGAAAAGAAAAAAATAAATTTTCAGAAGTAGAATGTAATATGGTCACTAACCTTAGGAAAAATTATCAATTAACAACTTCAAATCACAAGATGTTAACAATTTTTTTTTTTCAATTAGATCATAAGGAGGATGATATAATACACTAAATGATAGAATACATGGATATTAAACACTAGAACAATTGTTCCATCATAGGATAGGATGAAGCTAATAATTGTCATATGTTTTAGTAATCTATATGTTTTGCAAACCAATTAGAATAATATGAGTCTTTTGAAACCATATACATGCAGGATTGCTATAGTGTGTTAACTTTGGAATTTAGCAAGCTTTGCTTTGAGGCCTTTGATAACTACCAATTTCATATGAATTCTCAAGATTATAGTATTTGTATTCTTGTTTTTATCTTTGCTATAGTTTTTTCAATATAATGTTTCTTAGTTTCAATTGAAAAATAGATATATAGTTTTGTTGCAAGATTCATGTTGTTCATATCATTCTATACAAAATTACTTCATTATTGAAATTGAATGATTACCCAAGCTATTACATCGCCGTGTATAAAAGATACATGAATTCATGTTTGTATTTCTTATCTTTATTTTATTATTGTATTATAAAATATTGACTTTATACTTAAGTTGAGCTTGTCACATTTGTTGTTATGGTTATGTTAATTCTAGTAGTTTGAATTTGGGCCATGTTACTATCAAAGCATTGTCTCACAAGTAATTGTTGGAGTTTTGTACATGATTTCTAGTTAAGATTTGTTATTAATTGAAGAAATAAATGGATGGAAAATTGCATAATTGCATTCAACTTCTTGGGGAAGGGGTTGCTAGGTTATGGAAAGGTCCTAAGTGTGGATGCATAAATGGCATCCCCATTTATTCCAAGCATTAGCATCCTTCATTTTGACATTATAGGTTGCTTTGCACCATAATACCTCTCAAGGCAACCCAAATTTAATTTGAGTAGAGAAGGAGGAAGTTTTGTTATCAAATATGTGTTCCTTTCTCAGGGTGGAGATTTCACACCATAATTCCTATATGGACAACTTGTGACTTGAAAATTGCATGATACAAATCAATTCCTTTTTTAAATTCATTAACAAATATATATTCACCTTTGCAAAAATAAACATGTGAAAAGGAACTTTTTACAATGGGAGAATTTATGTGAGCATGTGAATATTCCACGCCACACAAGCCCAATCATGGGATGATTCCAAAGTTTATATCAAGGAAAATTGAAGCATGTCATCTATTGTAAGAAATAATTATAATGTTGGCAATATATATTATGTAAGTCAAACCATATGGTGTGTTGTTATACATCAAGTAAGTTTAACCACTATGCAATTTGGATTAGAAGATGGATGAAGAAGCAAAGTTTGTGACCAAGTTAATTGGTAAGTTGATCCCACTAGTATGTTAGGAAGAGATTGAGATGTTATACACCTGTAATCTCAAAGACACTTGCCAAAAGGTTGACAATTATTCCAAGAAGCCTATAAATGTTTTTGGTGTTAATAAAAATTAAGAAAATAAGACTATTGAAAAAGATGCCACAAATAGAAATCCATTAAATATAATTGTAGAATAGAATACCATGTCCAAATCATCAAAAGTAGAATGTGTGTTTAATAAGATACATGTTCCCTTCTACAATGATTGTGAGTGTATGGGATGTTCCATGGATGAATGTTGAAGGCTACAGTTAAAGAAGCACCATAAGTTGATGATGGTATAATGAGGAGAGAAACATATATCAATATTTGATATCACGATATATGGCATCTATTTGATGATAGTCATGTATACTAGTTACACAAAGCACAGGAAACTATTTTCTTTTAAGATATAGACGAAGAAGGAACTTGGGGTCATATTATTTGATACCAGTAGTTAGTAGGACCTCAACTTAGAAGTCGTAGTGAAGAAGAATAATGTAGTTATGGTCATGCATCCTAAATATTTATCCTTGGCTTTTGTTTAGTAAGAATAAGGATTTGTGTGCAACACAATTTCAAAATATTTTTTACCATCTTAGCAAACTATATTGTTGAAGTGAAGTTTGACATTTTTCCATTAGATCTATATGGAGTTACGTGCAAATCCATATCTACGATGGTGTTTATTGACAATCCCTAAACTAGTATAGATGTCAAGAATAGGTTAGTGTACATAATGATAGTTCACAAATATCTAGTGTCTTTAGTGCTCATTTCAATCATTAAACAATCCCTTAATCTTAGATACTAATTAAATCCTAAAGACTAGTACATTTTGTTAGTTTTGGGGTTATAGTAAAAGAAGATGATGGCATGCTCCATTAAACACCACGACTCAAGGCCACATCACACAGAAACTGTAACATCCTCATCTGTTAAAAATATGCAACTGTGGTCAAATTCCACTTTGGAATACTCATTTGATGGAGATGATGATGGAATTGGTTTCCTTTTTTCCGAGAGGACCAAAATTGACCTAAGGAACACCTCGTTTGGACAAGCAAAAGTTGGTTTTTGATTTATGCACCCACTCATGGATATTGGACCAAGTCGGCTTCAACCTCATGCACACTTAGACAGGTTGGCATCAACATCAAGTGGACCTTGTTAGACACCCCTATAAGCCTATAAATACAAGTGGCCTTTAAGCTCATTTGAACATCACAACACCAAGCATCCTCTTCTCTTCTATTTGATTTGGTTCGGTACATTGGCAAAGGAAAAGGTCATATGGAGGTTCGAAGTCTCAGATCTGAAGGTTGCTCAAAAGTTAGGGTTTTTGTTTTGGACACTGGCACAACACTGAGGAATTTTGACTCTAGTCATAGGCATACTATAGGCAAGAGAGCGACTAGGAAGCTATAGCTTCTCTCTGCTAACTTGATGAGAGCGACCTAGGGTTTCACCGCAGTTGATTTTCCTCCGAAGTTTTCTGAAGTTGTTTCTGATCTATTCGGCCATTGTATACATATTTCTGAAGTTGTTGGGTTGTATTATTGATCATATTATATTTGGCTTATTGTACTCACTGGTGAACTTTTTACGACAATATAATAGAAGAAGAATTTGAAATGGTTTCCCCCTTGTGGGATTTTTCCCTAGTCTTAGAACAAATCTGGTGTCTATTGTTTATGTGTTGATTGTCTTCTTTGTCATTGTTTGTATTGTTCTATCTTCAATTACTATTGATTAATGGAAAGAATAATTGTAATTGTAACTATTGCTAATATTGATAATTGAAGTTTGGAATTGGGCTAAAGTAGTTGATTCAACATAGAACAATCTAAAAAATTAACATGGTATCAGAGCTAAGGTGAAGAACAAACCCAAAAGAAGCCAAGCCTTGAAGCCCTCATCTTTGGAAAGTTGAAAGAATTGATCTTGTCAAAGTCAAGATGACTTCCTTCTTCAAGAGTGATGAGAAGTTGGGTGAATCGTCTAATTTTGTTGCATGGAAAGTTAGGTTGGAGATCATTGTTGATAACAATGATGTTTTGGACTACATTCATGGAAAAGTACCTGAGCCTCCGGGGAATGCATATTCTACTGCCAAGAACAAACACAAGAAAGCTGAGGGGAAAGCAAAACAAATTATAGCTAATGGTTTACAAGATAATATACTTGCATATGTTAGAAACTTGAGTAAGTCTAAAGACACGTATGATAAGGTTTCTAGCATGTTTGAGGTCAACAATTTGAATGAAATCCTCACCTTCAAAGATCAACTAGAGTCCATACAATCCTGAATAATGAGGATCTCTCATGTTACAGATCAATTGGAAAGAGTTGGATAAGATGTTTTGGACAGGGAATTGGTGATCCAAACTCTAAGAGGTCTCCCCTCTATTGGGAAACATTTATCACTACTATAAGCAACATGTTGATGGTACTAGACCTGCCAACATTCAGGGGATCACCCCAGTATGAAGTCCCAACTATACCTCACACCGTTTGGTGTGGGAGTCCCATCTGGTAAGATGGCCTGGTTGCCATTATCTTAAGGATTTGCCTCAACTCTTGCTTGTCAGCACAAGAGAGTGTTTTGCTTTGTCTTTGAGAAGCAAGGTTCACGTCCTTGGTGAGTGTAAGTGTCACTTGTGTCAATGGTTCTTTCACTGTCGAGGGAGAGGGTGAGTGTGAGTCTCAAGTCAGTTGGGAGTAGTCCCAACGCTGCTAGGAACACACAACATAACAGGACATGCACAACTTTCGGCGGAGCAGTCCACATGGATGCGGTAGTCACCACACACAAGGGAAGATAACATGTATAACACTCAACGGATTAGTCCACATGAGTGCAACGGTTGTTTACAACAAGTTTTATGTGAAAGGTTAGTCTAATGTCTGGGAGAGTAGTCTACACAGGCAAGACAGGGTTAACAACATATACAACACATTTTCATTAATAGAATATGTATTACAACAAGTGAAATAGTTCAAATGTGAAACACAAGTTAAAGCAACATGCATCACAAGTGTTAAATATTAGTCTTACAATAGTTACAATACATGTGTGAAATGTGTTGGCCTGTTAGCAGGGTTATGAATTAAGTGAAAGTTCCAAGACACATCGTTACACCATACATCACTAACTTGTGTGAGGGGCGTTGGAGCCACTACTTACTCCTCAAAGAAAAGATTACAGACTCTCTTGGCTATGTGGGAGGAGTTGAGGTGAAAAGTCCTTTGCATGTACAAATGAAAGGGTATTCATAGCCAAGGGTGAAACTAACCCTTGTGGTTGTTCGACTACCCTCATGACTGTTTGACTTCCATGACTTTTCGACTTTCCATGACTCTTTGTACAACAAGTGGGTCTCTTGGACTTCCACGTTACATTACATTGATAGATAGTATGGCCTGCAATAGAGATGTGGATGATATGACTCATGACATGACTCGACATGACAGTGTTGATACATTCATGTTGTTATTGATGTGCATGTCGAGATGCAGTGTTGCTAGGTGATGGATGTCCTCATGGTGTGTCACAACTTCACCTCTGCATGGCAAAGTAGGTGGAGTCTTCGTTGGTCGTTGGTTCACTTAACGTTACTTTTGCACATTGCTCCTTGCTTGTATGTTGGAAGGCTTGACAGGTTCGTCTATTCGTGAAAGGTGCACGTTCATTTGTTCGTCCGTTCATGAGCACATCTTGCATGTTTACTCATCCTTCCATCCGCGAACACATCTTTGCATGGTCGTCCGTTAGCAAGCACACCTCTTCGCATGCATCATTTTTTCATTCACTGGTGCACCTGTCCTTTTGCATGTGCTTCCCTTCATTCATCTCGTTCGTCGTCATGCCATGTTTGTTTGTGTACCTATTACTATAGTCACTCATGACGAGACGACGTCAAATCCAAAACCTCCTAGTCTACCATGATAGATGATCATTTCGGATGCAGGTGACTAGGAGAGGCAACAAGGTTGGGAGGCGGGATGGAGGCTCTGGGCACTGCTGATGAAAACTGCGCAAGGGTCACTAAGCAATGGAGATGGGCAATTTGGATTGACAGTGACTATCCACGAGTTATGTCCCAGTTGGAGGAAAAAAATACGCAGTTTTTGAGGGGAATACTCCAGGCTGCAGGAAGGCTAGGCAGGCAAAGTCTGTGCAGTTTCTGAAATGAGCCGGCAGCGGGGTTTGGTAGCAAAAACTGTGCAAAGTTTTGGAGGAACAAGTCAGGCTGCAAGGAGCCTTGGCAGACATAAATTGTGCAATTTTTTGTAGGAATTGGCCGGGATCTTGGCAACCAAAACTACACAATTCCTGGAGGGAACTAGAAGTTAGTTGTTGGGTCACTAGCAGCAGAAACTGCACAATTCCCGAGGGGAACTAGCAATCAGCTGTCGGGAGCTTGGTAGCAGAAACTACACAATTCCTGGAGGGAACTGGCAGTCTGTTGCTGGGAGCTGCTCGCGAGAGAAATTGCACAAATGCTGTGAGGTCGGCCTTCTGATCATCTCTCACAATTTCTGAGTTGAGTGGACTATCGGGCAGTAGAGGGCCTGCTCATGAAAACTGTGCAATTTTCTGGATGAGTAGTCAGTCGACTGTCGGGAGGGCTGGCTAGAAAAATTGCGCAATTTCCTGAGAGAGATTGGGACAGGCAGTGGGTGTATGTCTGACTGTCTGCACAATTTTATCAGTCAGCAGAGCGGGCAATGCTCGCAGCCTTTGCGCAATTTTTCAGGGGAGTCAGTCCTAGGGTGGCTACCAGGTAAAACTCTCTGGTTGACCAGCATGGAGACTAATTGATTTGCTTGCAGGAAACACAGCTTGAAATGACTTTCTTGATGCTCCTACGCTATTCTAGGTGACAGTCGATCGAGTAGATGGTGGGGTGATGGTCTGGCTGTCAGAGGGGAGTTCGGTTGTCAAAACTTCAACAAAATGACTAAGTGTGTAAACGAGTGAAAGATACATATGTGATCTTGCAACACACACTTGCATGACTCAATGACGAACTGACTCAAACCATCTAGACACATATGTACAACATGACTGACTGGCGGTGTAGGTGACAAGTGCGACACGTGTGATTGATCATTGGTCGACTGTGACAATGCTTGTATGATAGTGAATGTGACTCTGTGTGTGAGTGCGACAGATGTTTTCATAGCGAACAAAACAAGTATACACGAAGCAAAGACTTTGAGCATAACAAAAACATGGTTGCAAGCATGACTTTGACATCAACATGCAAGACTTAGTGAAATGAACAAGAAAGGTGAATGCGAAGACTTACACGAGCTCACGAAGTGAACCTGAGTGTGTACAGTCATCAAGTAAAACTCTCAAGAGAGGCTCCGAAATTGGGTGCAGGCCAACATTTTGGAGGGTGGTTGTAACCGCTACAATACTTGGTGACACACTGGTAGAATTCCAGCTTCTATGTTTTGGTTCATTGACAGCACAGGGCCTTGGTCTTTCGGGGAGTATTGAATCGTTGTACGAGTTAGTTCGGCTTCCCCATTTACCCCATGGACATACATGGTTCACCTTTTTCCAACTCACTCAAACACAATCAAAATTTCAGCTTGATCACAGTGTGTCGAATTTGTGAAGGGTAGTTTAGCTCGTGAGTTGAAGATTTTCATAGTATAAGTTTTCATCTCTGGTGTTGCTCTACTGCTAGTAGGCCTGGATAGTACCTCAGCGGAGTCATGCAAGAACACACACATTTCTCCACTGCCAACGAGCCTAGTCAGTACACCGGTGGAGTTGCATGCTTCACCTCTCTACGTAGGAAGCCTGTCTCTTCTTTCGCCTTTGTATTTTTTCAAGAGGATTGTGCATAGGCACTTACTTTTTTTGGGGGGGAAAGAGGGATCCTGACTTATTAGGAGTAGAAGAGGTTGTTCCTTCGGAGAAGCATGTAAGACCTCTGACATAGGTTTTCTCGTTTAGATTTTCCCCTTCTCCATTTCTACTAGTTGGATGAGCTTGAAGACATAGAGCAGAAGGTTGAGTGTATGCATGAGGCTTCCCAGTGTGGACACAAGCTCGTGGTTGGACCAAAACTTCCCTTGCAGACGGCTCATATTTTCCGTCAAGACTTCATCGGCCAAAGGTTGTAACCAGGCACAGAGAATACGAACATAATTTTGGCCAAGTGTTGCAGTGCCACAAGTCTCTTCATATTTCAGCCACATACTCTATTCAAAATCCAGAGCGTAGTAGTTGGCAACACTTATCTCCGAAAACAAAAATAGTAATATATCAAGCAAATAAAACGAACGTAAGCAAAAATAACAAGCAGAATAAACAAAATGAAAACAAAGATAATAAGCAAAGCAAACAAGATGAAAACAACAAGCAGCAAGCAGAGTATGTACATGGCACGGGGTGCGGGCCAACCTACTAGAAATAACGATTGAGATCTTGGACATTGACAAAAAGGTTGTCAACCCTTCCGCCAAGTGATTGCAGATGGCATGTGTGTGTGCCAAGTTTCTCATGGACCAGTATAATTCCACCGGTTCCGCTACCGGAACGTAGTGGTAGTCCAAAAGACTTTTAAGTAAAGATGACACCATTGCTTCAGATACTATGTGCAACATAGGCTCAAATGATGGCACGGGGTAGTTTTTTTTATTCTGGGAGCGGTTCAAGTTCCTGAAATCAATGCATAAGCGGATTTCCCTGATTTCCTACATGCGGAATTTAAATTAGAAACCTAAGTATGACGACGAACTTTGCAAGTAATCCAATCATCCAAAATCTTAGTCAATTTTTCTGTATAAGGAGTTTGAATGATGTACGTGTTTTACCTGGCCTTTGATGCAACATCTTGACTCCTCCTTTACCTGGAACCCCATGTTAGATTGCTCGCATGTAGTGTGTACTCGGGTCATCATCTGTCTATGTAGACACCTCCTAGTACTGTTCGATCAAGTGGTCAAAGACTTGCCGCTGCTTTGGTGTGTAATTTATACCGAGACTAGCTACCTTCAGATCGTGATCAGTTCCCAGGTTTCTCTGTTTGTTCATAGTGGTGGACCTGTGGGTTCTGTTGTTTCTTGGCACTCGATAGAAGTTCTACAAATCATAGAGCTCGTTGAGGGAAATCACACCCTTGGGGGTGGGGTCACCTTTCTTGCCCTCAGTTGCAATTTTTAGGGGATGCTCGTGCTTACCTTCATCAGTTGTTATGTCCTTGAAAGCATCAAAATTGTCCGCGGGGTGTAGTATCACTTTGAGTGCAACCACTTTGAGGCTAATAGTCCTTTGTAAGCTTAACACAAGTGCTCCATACTCAACAATGTTGTTTGTGCATTTGAACTTCAAACAGATTGAAATCATGCATTTTTTGTTATTTTGGGCGACTGAGATACACTCGGTCCTTAAGTCATCATGTATCTTTGATTCATAAAAATCCATGGCCCATATCTTGTCTGTACACAGACCGTTTGACATGTTAGTATTGTTGTTGTTGTCGTTGCTACTGCTACTACTGCTGCTACTATTGGTACAATGCACTGTACATTTTTCATTACCATCCATTGGGCAAGGAAGGAGTCCCATCTGCGTGTCTGGTGGGTTTGGAGCTAGTTGTGTAGGATAACACCCCAATGTTGTTTCTAAGAGGCAGTTTCCAAACATGAGTTCTGCAAAGGCCAATGATTCATTCTCACCATTAAGGGGGTTAACATTGTGCTTCATATACCTCTCAGACAATACCCAGAATTGGTTGCATTTTCCCTTGTATGGAAGCCACATGTGGGACCAGTCTGTAGCAAAATATCCGTCTAGCTTGCTGGACCAGTATCTACTGAGTAGTAGACCGTATGCTTCTGGTATGTCCACAAAGACTATGTTGATGCATTGGTGGACTTGACTGTCATGATATAATTGGATGATCACGTCTCGCAGTTCACCAATGGCTGGTACCAATGTTCGATCAAGTTGGATGCGCAGACGTTTCACTCCATTGTGCATTGATCTTCTTTGCAATGGAGAGTGGCATGACGTTGGTGGCCGCAACAGAATCAACCAAGAAGTTGTGAAAATTGTAGTTAAATATTTCAAAGGATAGCAGGAATTGAGGGCAACCTGAGTTTGTTTCTTCCATCCGGAGTGTGTTGACCATAGTAGAAAGCAATCCGGGAGGTGTGCTTGCTCCCTTGCTGGTAGAGGCTGCATTGTCCATTGTTGTCTGTCCCAATGCATGCAACAGGATGTCTCATTGACTTTGGATCTTAGATAACTCAAACAAACTGATATTCGCCTGATTTTTCTTCATGTCATCAACAATGTTGTAGTCCAGAGGTGGTAGACTCACCGAGGTGTTGGGGGTATAATGGATATTTGTGTCGTCCGGTGGAGTGTTCTGCAGTGCGCTGCTCATGGATGTATTCTTTTCTGTCGTTGTCTTCCCAAACTTGTTTTGTGTTTTATGCTTTGGGACGGTTGGTGGATCAACCTTCCTCATCAGCAGTCTCATTTTTTCTTGTGCTTCCCCAAGTGTAAGGGGAGCCCCTTTACTCATAATATTATAATGATCATTTTTATTTTGGCGCTGCTTCTCAGTGTTCGTCTTCGACATTGCTTGCGAGCACTAATACGCGTTCACCACATGCCCAAAACTTGATGGCTCATCAAGTGCAACATCTTCGTCATCATTAGTGTCTTTCAGCTACTCCTGCATACCATTTTTCATATCGAGTGCATGACTGCATATAAAGTTTGCGACTTGCTTCCAGTCCGAACAAGAGTGCTCGGGGTGATGTTCTTCGTGGAATGAGCAGAACTTGGGATTTGCACATTTTTCGACCTGGAACACAGGTATCTCCGTAGTTTTTGGAACGAATCGGTTGTTGTCTGATGAGTTTCTTGCTTGTCTCTACCAGGCCGGATGGCTGCTTGCAGATGTGTCCATTTTCCATTGCTTGAGCTTGGACAATTTTGTGGTCAAGTTCTTGATGAGGCACGTGAGAGGTTCAATATCAGTCGCTTCCTTGTCTCTACCCTTGCTCGTCATCACTTGGGACTTCCTGCTCGCATGTTTGGAGTCCTTTGTTGGTTTGTCATCCTTGATGATTCCAATTGTGCACAGGTATTTTTCAACAAAGATAGGCTCTTCACAACTTTCTAAGAGTGTTGGTTTCGCAGCTTGTTTGATGAACTTCACAATGCTGGTTGGTAGTGTGGACGTGTAGTAATCAACGGTGATGCACTCATAAGGTTTAGGGTCTGCTACAAACTTTTTCAATATGCATGTAAACCTCTAATTAAAGTCTTTTTATTTTTATTTTCCCTCCATCTTCAGGCTTCCCAATTCTTTGAGTAGCAAGGCTGGGGTCTTGTCATCAACAAACTTTTCAAGGAACAAGTGTTTGAATGCACCCTAGTTCTGTATAGAGTTTGATGGAAGGTTGTGATACCATTCAGCTGCGTGACCATCCAAGGTACCCGGAAACAATCTACATGCTACATCGTCATACCGTACCTCAAGGGTCTGTAGTTGCAGGTAGAAGTTGTCCAAATGATCTTCCACCCTCACCGTGCCATCAGGGTTAAACTTGATGTTCATCCTCTCCACTCACTTCGACATATTGTGTAGAACAACCAAGAGAGCCAAGGGTCCCTGAGTCATCCATTCCAAATTTGGGTCAGCCATCTCTTCTTCTTCTTCATCCTCCTCCTCTCTTTCAAAATCTGATGGTTCTAGCTCTGAGTCTATTGGTTCATCTCCACCTCTTCCTTCTTCGCTGCCTTCCCCCCTGCCTCCTGTACTAGAGTTTGATCTCAAGATCACAAGAGTGTCTTGTTCGCCTTGCCAGAAGACTAGAGGTTCCTCTCCATCTTCAATAGCTTCTACCAGACCTTCAAGTGTGGCAAGGACTGCTTCTTCCACCAATGATACAACAACTCCTGTAGGAGTGGCTTTTTGCTTTCTTAACGCGTATGGAAGATCTTGTATGCCTGGGATAGTTTGACTACTTTCGTGAACTAGTGAGGGATGTGACAAATAGAGTGAAGTTGATGATATAAAATCTCGTGTTCAATCCTAGGAGGTGAGGAGTAACCAACTGCAGAGTCACGTGTAGGTGAGAGGGAGTGCGAGTTACTGCCTTGACAAAATGGTTGACGAATGAGTGTGAGAGGATGTTCAACCATATGCAACTGGCTTCCCTCCTTCTAGCACCAGAAATGTTGATGGTGCTGAACCCGCCAACATTCAAGGGATCACCCCGATATAAAGTCCCAACTAGACCTCACACCATTTGGTGTGGAAGTCCCATCCGGTATGATGGCCTAGTTGCCATTATCTTAAGGATTTTCCTCAACTCTTTCTTATCAGCACATGAGAGTGGTCTGCTTTGTCTTCGAGAAGTGAGGTTCCCATGCCTGGTGAGTGTAAGTGTCACTTTTGTCAATGTTTTTTTCACTGTCGAGGGAGAGGGTGAGTGTGAGTCTCAAGTCAGTTGGGAGTAGTCACAACACTGCTAGGAACACACAACACAATAGGACGTGCATAGCTTCCAGCGAAGCACTCCACACATATGCAGAAGTCACTACAAACAAGGGAAGATAACATGTATAACACTCAGCGGATTAGTCTACATGAGTGCAATGGTTGTTTACAGCAAGTTTTATGTGAAAGGTTTGTCTGATGTCCGAGAGAGTAGTCTACACAGGAGAGACAACATTAACAACATATACAACACATTTTCATTGATAGATTATGTAATACAAGTGAAATAGTTCAAATGTGCAACACAGGTTAAAGAAACATGCATCACAAGTGTTAAAGACTATTCTTACAACAGTTACAATACATGTGTGAAAACGTGTTGGCTTGTTAGCAAGCTTCTGAATTAAGCAAAAGTTCCAAGACACAACGTTACACCATACATCACTAACCCCATGTGCAAGGCGTTGGAGCCACTACTTACTCCTCAAAGAAAAGATTACAGACTCTCTTGGCTAAGTGGGAGGAGCTAAGGTGAAAATTCCTTTGCATGTACAAATGAGAGGGTATTTATAGCCAAGGGTGAAACTAACCCTTGTGGTTTTTCGACTACCCCCATGATTATTTGACTTCCATGACTTTTCGACTTTACATGACTCTTTGTACAACAAGTGGGTCTCTTGGACTTCCACGTTACATTACATTGATAGACACTATGGCCCGCAATAGAGATGTGGACGACATGACTCATGACATGACTCGACATGACAGTGCTAATACATTTGTGTTGTTGTTGGTGTGCATGCCGAGTTGCAGTGCTGCTGGGTGATAGATGTCCTCATGGTGTATCACAACTTCACCTCTACAGGGAAAAGTGTGTGGAGTCTTCGATGGTCGTTGGTTTGCTTGACGTTTCTTTTGCACGTTGCTCCTTTCTTATATGTTGGAAGGCTTGACAAGTTCATCTGTTCGCGAAAGGTGCATGTTTGTTCATTTGTCATGAGCACATATTACATGTTTGCTCATCCATCCGTTCGCGAACACATCTTTGCATGATTGCTTTTTCACGAGCACACCTCTTCGCATGCATCATTTGTTCATCCATTGGTGAACCTGTCCTTTTGCATGTGCTCCCCTTCGTTCATCCCGTTCGCCGTCGCGCCATGTTTGTTTGTGTACCTATTCCTACAGTCACTCATGACGAGATGACATCAAATCCAAAACCTCCTAGTTTACCATGATACATGATCATTTCAGATGCAGGTGACTGGGAGAGGCAACAAGGTTGCGAGGCGGGATGGAGGCTCCAAGCACTGCTGATGAAAACTGCGCTAGAGTCACTGGGTGATGGAGATGGGAAATATGGATCAACAGTGACTATCCGCGAGTTCTAACTCAGTTGGAGGAAAAAACTGCGCAGTTTTTGAGGGGAACAATCCAGGTTGTAGGAAGTGTTATCACAAAAACTAGCCTTGATTAGGCTGCTGATCAAGTAGACTTTTAGTAACTATTTCAAACAAAATTTTGGCTAAGGCTTAGCCTCCCCAACCTGAGAGGGCTCTCTCACAAGATTAAAGATTTTTTGATAATGAATTAGAAGGCTAACTCTATGAAACAAGTGAAGAAATATGAATGGTTGAACAAGATCAGTAAGCATCCATTGGGCTTATGGAGTCAAGAAATGCTTCAGTATGAAAATAAAATTAGCTTTACATGGAAGTTAGGGCATCTAGAATTCAACATATGAAGGGTACATCAGTAGCATAAAGGAAAACACAGTCTACAAATGTATGAAGGAAGTTAGAGCATAACCAATGAATTCTAGGTATCATACATTCATACTTCTGCAAATAAGGAAATAAGGACAAACATAAACAAGCCACCATTGAACTCTTTCTAAATCCTCATAAGTAAAGCCAAAGTCTGTATTCATAAAAACATAATCTTCTACAATGGCACAATATGAGTCTTTCTCTGAAAATGTCCAACCCTTTGTGCATCACATCTTCTCCAATATATAGAGTTCATTACATGACTTATATTCCTCCTCCAGCATGAGGGGAATTCGAATTTGCCATCAGTGACACCTATTCTAATCATAAAACAAACCTTTAAATGCATTTGACAGCTAACTAGTAGTCCTAGAGACCTAATACAACTAGGAGTGTAACTCCTTATTAGGATTACAACAACCTTATCTAAACATTTAAATGCATTGTTTGACAGTTGCAACCTCATGAATTTGAATTTGATGAAGCCTCCCACGTTGCCACCTGATTGTTGATGACAAACCCTAGAAATTATGGGACATGTTTCCCTATTTTTAGGCTTAGAATCCTTGAAAATGGCACGTGGGACAGAGCCCTTATCTTCTCAATCATGACATATTTTATGAAACTGAAGGAGTTTTTTGTATTCCAAGTTGTCTAAAACAAAAACCTCTCTTGGTGTTTTAAAACACTTCTCCAGTTGTCCATAATCTGTCCTTGAAAAGTACGTGTCAAATAGGAAAAATTTGTTCTCTGAAATTAGGGTCTCAAAGAAAGCTTATTATCTCCCAACTGAAAACACTTATGAAGAAAGTGAGATAAGTTATTGTAGCTGGAGAGTCAATGAAGAGAAACCTCCTTAAGAATTCCAAAATACCTTTTCCTATGACCAGCAAGTGATCTTGAAAAAGACTGCTAAAACCAGAAGCCAAAGCTTGACTTTCAGCAGTTTCGCAGCGCAAGTTTTTAGAAAGAAAAGCCTCTTTCAGTTTTCAAAATTGAGTTCTCAGCTGCTCAAGAGCCCTTCTGGAAGTTGACTAGTAAACGCAGAAAACAAAGTTTTTATATGCTGAAACAGGGTTTTTCAAGGGTTTCGTAGCGCGCTACGAAAACTCCTAGTTCAGTGATTTCGTAGCGCAAAACTAGTTTTTTACACTGTCTGCGCTACAAAAATGTGGATTCGTAGCAAGTTTCAAAAATTTTCCAAAATGGCTAAACACATGACTTTCAAAACATGATATGAGATCCATAAAGTGTAAAACAAGGTTGTTGAGCTTTATTTGATGATGGAAATGAGACTCTAACCCTATGACTTAGACTCTAAAAACCATAAAAGTGACTTAACCACCATCTAGCATTATGACTTAGGAACAAATGTAAAATGTAAACCTTGACACATGGAAATAATGTGTGATGTGGGACCAGTGATGGTCAAGAATGGAGTGTTGACCCTATTTGACCATACCAACAAGACTCTTTTCTACATCTTAGACACTAAAGCAACCATGGAAAGACTAGACCAAGACTAACACCAATCCTTTGGAATAGAACTTATGCTCCGAATTTAGAAATCATTTCTTAAGTGATAACAGGAAGTCTGGGTAGGTAAAGTCTGCGTAATTTTCGGAATGAGCGAGCAGCGGGGCTTGGCAGCAAAACTGCGCAATTTTTTGGAGGAATAGGTTCGGATGTAGGGAGGCTTGGCAGACAAATTTGCACAATTTTTTGGAGAAACTGGCTAGGATCTTGGCAGCCAAAACTGTGCAATTCCTGGAAGGAACTGGTCGCTGGGTCACTGGAAGAAGAAACTGTGCAATTCCTGAGGGGAACTGGTAGTCAGCTGCCGGGAGCTTGGGAGTAGAAATTGTGTAATTCCTGGAGCGAACTAGCAGTCTGCTGTTGGGAGCTGTTGGCGAGAGAAATTTCACTGATGCTGGGAGGTCGGCCTGCTAATCATCTCTGCACAATTTTTGAGTTGAGCGGACTACTGGGCAGTAAAGGGCCTACTCATGAAAACTGCACAAATTTCTGGATGAGTAGTCGGTCTACTGTTGAGAGGGCTGGCTAGAAAAATTGTACAATTACCTTAGAGAGACAGGGATGAGCACTAGGTGTCCATCCAGCCTGTCTGCACAATTTTCTCAGTCAACAAAGCGAGCAATGCTTGCAGCCTTTGCGCAATTTTTCAGGGGAGTCAGTCTCGAGGTGGCTGCCGGGTCAAACTCTCTGGTTGACCAACATAGAGACTGATTGATTTGCTTGCATACAACGCAACTTGAAATGACTTGTTTGGTGCTCTTGCGTTGTTCTCGGTGACAGTCAATCGAGTCGATGGCGGCGTGATGGTCGGTTGTTAGAGGGAAGTACGGTCATCAGAACTTCAGCAAAATGACTAAGTGTGTGAATGAGTGAAAGATGCATATGTGATCTTGCAACACACACTTGCATGACTCGATGACGAGCTGACTCAAACCATCCAGAAAGATATGTACAACATGACTGACCGACGGAGTAGGTGACAAGCGTGACACTTGTGATTGATCATTGGTCGACCATGACGACGCTTGCGCGATAGTGAATGTGACTCCGTGTGTGAGTGCAACAAATGTTTTCATAGCGAACACAACAAGTACACATGAAGCAAAGACTTTGAGCATAACCAAAACATGGTTGGAAGCATGACTTTGACATCAACATGCAAGACTTGGTGAAATGAACAAGCAAGGCGAATGTGAAGACTCACGTGAGCTCATGGAGTGAACTCAAGTGTGTGCAGTCATCAAGTGAAACTCTCAAGGGAGGGTCCGAAATTGGGTGCAGGCAAAAATTTTGGAGGGTGGTTGTAGCTGCTACAAAACAACACAAATGTCCTCCCGTCATTTCATGAAATTGTTAGAAAGCTCACTCAAGAAGAGTCAAGGATGATAGGAAGAGGAAGGATTCAAAAGCACGAAGAAGGAGAACCCGCTGCATACGTCGCTTATGACAAGAAGAAGAAGAAAGGGAAAGGGGGTCCATCAAATTCAAGGAAGCCTCCTCCTCAAAATTTTGGTGGAAGAAAGGAATATGTGAACATTCAATGCTTCAATTGTCATAAGAAAGGGCACTATGCTCGAAATTTCCATGAGAAGAATAATGGACCACGATATAATAATAGAAGCAACAACAATTGGTTCAATAATCAAAGAAGGAGAGATGAACAAAGGAATGGCCGCAATGGGAGAAATGATAAAAGAAGAAGAGATGCTCCAAGTGACCATGAAGAAGATTGTCGTCCACAAAAGAAGTCAAAATTATCTAGGTATGAAAGTAATGTTACGAATCAATTTGAATATATTATTATTTATGCTCTTACTAGTTCAGCTCCTCCGGATTCATGGGATAGTTGTTTGGTTGATAGTGGAGCTAATCATCACTTCTCTGGTTACAAAGAAGTTCTCTCTAACTTGGTAGAGAGGGAGCCAAATTTGAAAAGCATTCTTGGAGACAAATCCACTCATCCCGTTAAAGGTTTTGGATCCGTTAAATTTCATTTGAATTCTGGGCAATCTCTTGTATTACATGATGTAATGTATGTGCCTGGGTTAAAGAAGAATTTGGTATCAATCTCCACTTTGGAAGACAAAGGGATGGGGGTTGCCTTCATTAAGGGAAAAGTTCTCACTTTGCCCATAGGATCACTTATGAAAGATGCATTCACTTTGGGAACAAGATATGAAGGACTCTACAAGGTCACTGGAAGGCCCCTACTAGAATTGGTTCATAATACAAATCATCTAAGCGAATTACGGCACCGAAGGTTGGCTCATCTTCATTATGATGCTCTTCCAAAATTGGAGAATTTGGTCTCATGGATTCCAAAGGTTCAAGCTCATCATGAGGGAGTATTTCTGGGATATTCTAGTGGAAAAATGACAAGGGGACCATTCCCCTCTAGTGAAAATAAGACCACTAACATCCTCCATCTCATTCATTCTGACATATGTGGACTGATGTCTATGCACTCCATTAGTGGATATCTTTACTACATCACATTCATTGACAACTTTTCAAGGAAGGCATGGATATACTTTTTGAAGCATAAGGATGAAGCCTTTGAAACATTTAAGGAGTTAAAAGTATTGATTGAAAATCAAACAGGGAAGAAGATCAAAATATTCAGGTCTAATAATGGTGGAGAATAAATGTCAAATGAATTCATTGAATTTTGCAAAAAGGAAGGTATCAAAAAGGAAGCAATTGTTCCATATACTCCTAAACAAAATGGTCTAGCCGAAAGGAAGAATAGGTATATAGTAGAAGCCACTCGAGCGATGCTCCATGATCAAAAGTTGCATAAATTTCTTTGGGCCGAAGCTTCACATGCTTTCGTATATGTTCAAAACAGGGTGCCTCATCAAGCTTTGGAAAACAAAACCCCCGAAGAAGTATTTACAGGTGTGAATCTTGACATTAGTCATCTCCATATATTTGGATGTCCCGTATGTTTCCATATGCCGAAGGACAAAAGAAGAGAATTGGAAGCTACAGGAAGAAAAGGTACATTTTTTGGGTATTGTGAAAATTATAAAGTATTTAGAATATATATTCCTGGTCAAAGAAAAGTTGAAACTAGCAGGGATGTTACATTCGATGAATATGCCGCTCTTGGAAAAGCTAGATACCTTCCTCTGCTTCCTCCTCCCAAGAAGAATGATGATATGGATATATTGGATGGTCTGCCCATGCCTGAATCTGAGACTGATATTGTTGATGATCCCATGTATCCCATTCATCCCTAATATTCTCCTCCCAGTAATCCTCCTACTAAGAAGATTACACTTTGGTTACGTGATACTCCTTAGGATGTTGATAGTCATGTGCTCGTTCGAAGATTGTTTCGAGAAAGGAAGAAGCCATGCAGGTACCAGGGATATGTTGCAGCCATGAGCACAATGATTTAAGCCGAACCTTCCACATTCGAAGAAGCCGTAAAATAACAAGTTTGGAAAGATGTTATGGTTGAGGAATATGAATCTATTATGAAGAATTATGTATGGGATGTTCTGCTCAGACCAAAAGATGAATCTGTGGTAACTTCAAAGTGGATATTCAAGGTCAAGCATGGAATTGATGGAAGTATTGAAAAATACAAGGTGGGGTTCGTGGCTCTAGGATTCTCCCAGAAAGAGGGAGAAGATTATGATGATATACTTTCACCTGTGGCTCGATATGCAACCATTCATTCGATAGTTTCCCTTGTTGCAAGTCAAGGATAGACCCTTCATCATATGGACGTAAAGACCACATTCCTCCATGGCATGCTACAAGAAGAAGTACATTTTGAGCAACCATAGGGATTTGAAGTAGGAGATCGTAAGACACACGTTTGTAGATTGAAGAAGGCATCGTATGGTTTGAAGAAAGCCCCAAGAGCATTGTACGCCCGCATAGACAGTTATTTGGTGAAATTGGGATTCACAAGCAGCAATGTCGATCCCAACCTCTACTTCAAGGTAGTCCAAGTTATGTTGTTGATTTTGGTTTTATATGTTGACTATCTATTCCTGACAGGTAGCAAGCCTTCGATGATCGAGTGTAAGGGGGAGTTATCCTTTGAATTCGAGACGAAGGACCTTGGACTCATGCACTGATTTCTAGGCCTTGAGGTGTGGCAAAGACCCGGTGAGATTTTCCTTTCACAAGGAAAATATGTTGTGAAGTTGTTGGAAAGGTTTGGAATGATGGAATGCAAGTCCCTACCCACACCGATGGAAATGAACTTCAAGAAGTTATGTGGAGAAGTTGCAGGACCCGATTTGGCATATCCATCTGAGTATGGATAGTTTATTGGGGCTCTAATTTCCCTTGTGAACACTCGTCCATACATATGCTATGCAATGAACAAGTTGAGTCAATTCATGACTGAGCCTCTCCATGCACATTGGATCGTTGCCAAGCACATTTTGAGATATTTGTAGGGGCGATTACATTTGGTCTGAGATACTCTGCTGAATATGTTCGACTTCATGGATACACCGATGCTGACTGGGCGGGAAATGTTATCGACAGAAAGAGTACGTCAGGATTTTGTTTAAGTCTTCGACCTGCCATGATATCTTAGATGAGCAGGAAACATAAGTTCGTAGCATTGAGTATCGTTGAGGCAAAGTATATTGCCCCTAACATGGTCAGTTGCAAAGTAGTTTGGTTTAGGGAGCTCTTTGGAGAGCTATTTGAGCAAATCCTAGATACTACGGTGATATATTGCGACAAAAAGAGTGGGATCCGTCTAGTAGAGAATCTTGTGTTCCATGACAATTCCAAGCACATAGAGATTCGATATCACTTCATTTGTGATATGGTACAAAGATGAGTCATTCAACTCCATCACATATCGACAGATGAGCAGATTGCAGATATTCTCACCAAGGCTTTGCTGAAAGGAAAGTTCTTGGTCTTCAGAGAGCAGCTTGGACTAATGGACGTGACCCCTCTTGGTAAGGGGCACCACTGATCAAGGACATTAAGCCATACTCTTCCCCCCTATTTGAGCTCCCAGGGTGAGGAATTGTGATAGAGGGATCCTAGGGTTGAGGGAAATATGGACAATAGGGTATCACCCCTATATGTTACCCATAGGGTTGGAGCGGTAGCTCACCCCATATTGGTCTTTGAAAAGTATACCCCAATTGACATCATACCCACAAGTTGGACTTGTTCGGATTATCCCTCCCCGTCTAGCCAATGAGTGAGGAGTCTTGGGGGTGTGAGATCCTTACCTTTGGTAAGTCGGGTATCTCGCCCAAGCTAGGATTATGATGCGGGTGTTCTACCACATGTTGTTGGGAAGATTACTGAGCAATAGGATGGATTGATTTTTATCTCCCCTACATCACCTATTTCACAATATGGGTTGAGTTGTAGCTCCCCCATAATATTTTCGAGTAGTAGCCAGATGACATTTCTAGGTAGTAGCTTGATGACATATTCCGTGTAGTAGACTAATGACATTTCCAGGTAGTAGCCTGATGAAATATTTACAAGTATTAGCCCATTGACATATTTCCGGGTTGTAGCCTGTTGACAGACATTCTGGGAAGTAGCCCGCTGACATATATTTCCGAGTAGTAGCTCGCTAATAGAGATCCTGGGTTATAGCCCGATGGATAGAGGGTGGTAGCTTTTTCTCCCCTTGATTCTTCTTCTTTAGATTTGAGAATGTTTTAGCAGATAGAGTTGATCATATTTGTACACATGATGACACATTGATCGATGGACAGGTTTTATAGGTGGAATTCTCCCTAGTCGAGAGGGAGTGTTAAAAACATGCAACTGCAATAAAATTCCACTTTTGACTACTCATTTGATGGAGATGATGATGGCATTGAGTTCCTATTTCCGAGAGGACCAAAATTGACCTAAAGAACACCTTGTTTGGAGAAGTAGAAGTTAGTTTTTGATTTATGCATCCACTCATGGATATTGGACCAACTCGGTTTCACCCTTAGGCACACTTAGACAAGTTGGCATCAAAAGAAATTGGACCTTGTTGGACACCCCTAGAAGCCTATAAATACAAGTGACCTTGAACCTCATTTGAACATCACAAAATCAAGCATCCTCTTCTCTTCTATATGATTTGGTTCAGTAAATTGGCGAAGGAAAAAGGTCGTACGGAGGTCCGAAGTCTCAGATCTGAAGGTCGCTCAAGAGTGAGTGAGAGAGAGAGAGAATATTGAGGGAAATCCAAAACTGAACTGACAAAGAGTACCAACTCATCCTCATAGGCTTTTTTGTCAATTAGGTCTTTATTTTCTTCATTTTCCATTATTTTCCTTCATTTTCCTCCTTACATGCAACATGTGACCTTTCAACTTCCTTTTCTCCTAATTTCCATTATTTTCATAAATAAATGTGCCAAAAGTTCCATTTTGCCTTTCCAAAGCCTTAGCCAATGCCTTTTCCATTTTTCCTTTCCAAAGCATTAGGCATTTCCTTTTCCAATTTCCTTAGCCATAATAAACCAATGAACACCCACACTAGGATGTCTTGCCCAACATTCAACTTGGAATAAGTGTCCCATAAACCATGGTTATTAGTTTGTCTTTATTACATGGAATTTTCACCAGGGGTCTTACAGAACCCTCCCCTTGGGGGACACCATCCTCGTTGTTCAATCACACCTATACCTCAATAAAACTGTTGAAAATAAAATATACGGCCCATGGAGTTTTATAACATAGCTTGATGTAGTATTTTCAATGATCACCCTGCTGAAAACAAAACCAACATAAAAACATGAACACTATAATGACATGACACCCATACCACTTATTGGAGCTTTATAACATAGCTCATGACGGTATTTACATCCATATACATATGTACATATATCAAAACATCACACCAAAACATATACCAAACATCATACCAAAATTACTTTGCCTCAATTGGCAAACAAAGAAGGATACATAGCCCACATTTGATCTGACATCTCCCATGTAGCTTCATCAGGCCCAAAGTGCTTCCACTGCACTTTAATCTTCTCGATTTCTCGGTTCCGAAGTATGAGCACGTTTCTATGCAATATACACTGAGGTTTCAACTGAAATTCTCCATCTAGCTCCACCTGCAATACAAATCAGTCAATCACATGATAAAAATCTTTAACATACTTCTTAAGCAATGACACATGGAATACATCATGGAATTTCACTGTTAGAGGCAGTGCAATTCGATAGCCTACTAGCCCAATCCTCTCAATGATATTGAAAGGTCCACAAAACCATGATGCCAACTTGGCACATGATCCAATCCGCAAGGATCTCTACTTCGGTTTGATGCGCAAGTACACTTGTTCCCCACCTTGGAACTCCTTGAACAACCTATTCCGATCTGCATAACTCTTCTACCTATCTTGTGCTACTTTCAAATTCTTCTTGATTACCTGCATTTCTTGTTCCATTTCCGCCAACATCTCCAGTTCAATCAACACCTTGTTAACTGGATCACTCCAATTGATGGGAGTATTGAAACTCCACCCATACAATGCCTCAAATAGACTCATCTTCAAGGATTCTTGATACCCATTGTTGTAAGCAAATTCTACCACTGGAAGATACTCTTCCCACTTTTGTTGCTGATGCATCACGTACATCCTCAACATGTCCTCCAATATCATGTTGACCCTCTCAGTTTGTCCATCTATTTGCGAATGATAAGTTGTACTGAAGGCCAACTCTGTGCCCAAACTTGCAAACAACTCCTTCCAAAACTTGTACGTGAACATTGAATCCTTGTCTGACACCATCTTCTTTCGAACACCATGCAATCTAACCACATCTCTGATGAACACCTGTGCTACATTGCTAGCTGAGAATGTAGAATTCATTGGAATGAAGTGCGCAACCTTTGTAAATCTATCCAAAACAACCATTGTTGGGGAAAATTATGGACTTATAATTTGACAGAAATCAATTATCAACCAGGAGTAATTGTAACCTTGTGAGGTGCAATCCAAAATATATGCAGGCTAAAAATTCACACACAGTTTAAAACATCTCTTTCTCTCTCAACACTTAGCAACAAAGGCTATGGAGTGGATTAATCATCCCTCTACAACACTTAAGATTGTTGACGCAGATCAAGAAAAGATATAAGATCAATCAACAACAAGTAAACCAACTCATTCCCAATCATTCACAATGTACATTGAAACATGAAATGCATAACT
The DNA here is from genome assembly GCA_000404065.3 of Pinus taeda. Lineage (NCBI taxonomy): Eukaryota > Viridiplantae > Streptophyta > Pinopsida > Pinales > Pinaceae > Pinus > Pinus taeda. The sequence continues at coordinate 31,675 of APFE031567436.1, read as the reverse complement.
CAAACACATTCATGAACAAATTCTACCATTAATCATTAGACATGCGCTGCTATAACCAGTAAAGAAACTAATTTATGTTAAAAAAAAAAAAAACAAAAAAACAAAAAAACAAAAAAACAAAAACAAAAACAAAAACAAAAACAAAAAAACAAAACAAAACAAAACAAAACAAAAACAAAAACAAAACAAAACAAAACAAAAAACAAAAAAGAACAAAAAAATAAAAACAAAAAATAAATTAAATGAATACAAATCTACAACTACTTGGAGTTGCAAGTAAAGGGGGCCCTCCCTTACTCACAACCCCTTAACTACTAAAGGAGCTTACAAAGCAATATCAGCAGAACATCAAACCTTATATTAATCTAGAAAATGATTACAACATTACAGAAGTCTGATACATCCGACATCCCCATACAAATCAAATGTAATTGTCTTTATACAAGTGCGTGGGTAGAGACTTTGCCCAAATTAAGAAAAACTAAAATTTACAATTGTTTGCTAAAATAAACTAGAAAATATAGTAAGATCCATGACTAAAAGCATGGATCAAAATAACTTCGTTTGATCGTTGGATTTGTTTTCCTAATTCGGCCAGAGATGAAAGGAATAACGATCTAGGCAGTTTCGAAGGCTATTCTGGAGCAGTCAATAGGATAACATCCATGTAGATGGATTTTCTATAAAAAACCCATGTTAATGTTCCTTTTATGACTAACCGGAACATACCTAATCGTCATTGTATCTGCAGGAAATTGACGCTGCTACAGGAAATCGGTGCTTCTGCAGGAAATAAGCGCTTCTACAGGAAATCCCTGATCTTCTACAAGAAATCATGGAACTGCCCCAAAAGATGGTTGGTCTACATGAAATTCGATTAGTGCCCTCAAAGTTGTAGATAAGTTAATTAGGTAGCATTTAACCTCAAAATACTTAAGAATAAAATGAAATGATACATTTGGAGTCATTTGCATACCTTAGAGTCCATAACGCCCTTCTAGTTAAAACGAGGTATTAAATGGAAAAAAGAGGATAATTGGAGGTCAAAAAGAGTTCTGAAGGGGAAAGCAAAGCCTTAGAAGTGTTTTCAAAAATGGCCAAAATCTAGGCTCAACATCTCCCCCACACCTAGCATCTTGCATGTCCCTATGCAAGCAAATCTGTTGTAGCTTCAGAAAGAAAATTTAGTTTTTGCCTTGTGTTGTAGCCAGATGATCCAATTGTGTTGTGTTAGACTCAGCCTTTTGAACCCTGTTCCTGTATTCCTCGTTCCGCTTCCGCAAAATGGTCTATTTGGACCTGGTTTATTTTCATTATTTTGTATGCCTTCTAATGCTTTGTCTTCCATTCATCCAATTCCTTCTGAAGGCACAGGTTGTTTTCATTCAGAGTCTCATTCTCCCTCGAAAGAACTCTTTCGGACATGGTAAGCTCAGTTATAGTCTCCTCCATCTCCTTACGCGACTACCTTTTCTTGGAAGTTCCTTCATCTCCTTGTTTTCCTTGAGAGGAATGAGGAAGGCTCTATTCCTCTCGTTCTTCACAGTCTTCCATAGTTTTATCCACATTTTCCAAAAATTGTTGGGTTTGAAAGGATGTGGCCTCCCATTCCTCCTTATCAATGAACTCGTTCGTTTCAATATGTATTTGATTCCCCTTAGATACTCCCAGGGGTTTTTTGACCTTCCAGCTAGTCTTTGTCTGTTTTACACCCTCCTCTTCACTTTCCTTCATAACCAACTTAGAAGCTTGGCTTTTAGTGAAATGCTTGACAGGAGCAGTGGCACCCAGTGATGGCTTTGGCCTCTTTCCCATAGTTTCCCCGATCATCATGACATCCTCTTCTTTCTTACCTTCTTCTCTTGGTTGGTCATGAGTCTGAGTTTTCTTCTTCGGTCTCTCTTTCGGCTCTACCTCCCAGATCTCTAGTAAATTGGGCACTTCCTCATCATCCAAAAAACTATTTTTCCACTAAAAATTCTTCCCAGGTCTTGTTCTGCTTCCTTAAAACCTCTATCATAATAATTTTGACAAGGCCATGGTGGTAGAGGTTTTCCTCTATGTATGTCGCCCTCTCCTGAGCGGAAGTGACCATTTTCAAAAAAGACATCCTCAAGTAATATGGTAGGTTTAGGGGTTTATCCAAAAAATGACTAAGGAGCTGAATATGAAAAATAAAAGCCAATCAAATCGACCCTCACAGGTAATATATTTCTGCAGGAGAAAAAGAAGACATCGATACTTACTTCAAAGATAGTCTTCCGGAATCCCTTCGCCCCAGTCTGGATTTGCATGCTCCTTCCTTTGGAAAGGTACATATGTTTCCTTATTAAATTGTTGGTTTTTGAACCAACGTTCTCCTTTCCGCAGAATCTTACAAGCCTGAGCCACCAAATCTTCAGTCAATTTAAACTTTGTGTTGCCCACCTGCACCCAATCTCGTTTCGAATTTAAGGCAAAGGACTTGGTCACTTCAGAATTATGTCAGTCAAACTTTATAAACAACGACAGCCACCCCGCCTTCTCCAATCTCTTATTTCTATGTGGATACATGTCCAATAATGTCGGACCTTTTGGTTCAAACCGGACAACTGACTACATGTTTGACGGAGACTAAGAGTAGGGGAGAGCACAGTTCGATTCCGCCTTTCAACGTCCTTCAAGGCTATGCAGGGTATTTCAAAATCGATAGAAGTGAAAAATGGCTCAATTAAGAAAGGAACAATGTAATAAGGGGAGCTCGTATGACATAGGACATGATCATGATTACAATCATGATTCGTTCTGCAGAATCTGCATTGGAGAAATGACCATAGTACACATCGAGGTAATTATTGGGAATGGGAACTCATGTCATGACATAAAATGGCTCATAGTCACCTTATTAAGGATGAATATGACTCGTAATGATGCAAATTTAAAAAGAAACTCGTACCATTAATTTTTACCTCAAGTACTTGACATCAAACATACCTTCTCAACTTACCTTTCAACAGTCATGTACCTCGAGATGACGACCACGCTTGCTTTAGAATGATTAGCCACTTTGAAAACCCATATCAAATGCAGGATCACAAAATTACATGGCCTTGACTAATTATGAAGATTCCGAACATCAATTCAGTACTTGCCAAATTTATTGAGATGATGCTTTGCTGAATTAGTTATACAAGAAACAAATAATTTTGCTACAGGAAATTCAACACCTAACATTCGCTGCAGCAGATTCTTCTGCAGGAAACCATGTCCCCCTGTACAATTCACTCCCACATGAATATAGATGTTGCAGTCGAATGTGCAGTGATATCGTTGGATTACCAACCATTGAGGTTAGTTGTTAACCAATGCGAGGTCCATCGCCAATAATGAGAGCAATGACCAAGGTACATTTGATGCATCCAGTTAACATGTGTGAATAAATGAGTTGTCGTCGAACCCCCTAAAGGATCTAGCAGTCAAGGAGTCTTGATGAATCCCCATTGCTACTGACGAGATAGCCTGTCATTGACATATACAAGCCTCAAGGAATCATATATCTTTGATCTTGTACCTAGATAATGTGCTGATGTCGATGGGCCAAGATTGTTGGAAGGAGGGCCTTAAGGAATCCCACATCAGTCCAACGTGAGCAAATCAAAGATTTATTGAGTTATGAAACAAAATTTATTTGGGGACCCCGAGGGATCTACTGTCTTTTAATTTTAATGAACCCAAGGCAGTTCATGCTCACCATATTTCAATTTTAGAGAGTGTGAAATAATGAAAAAAGAAAAATCCAATTGGGTTCCTTTCCTGTAAATAGTCTACTGGAGCCGAAAAGGGATTAAACCTATATCCAATAGACACTCCTCTCATGTTTTACTGAGCATGAGAAGGAAAAAAGTAAGATCAATTTATTATGGCAGAAAATCAAGAAGAGGTAGTGAAAGAGATAACCCCCTTACCCACCATTTTCAGCTCTTTCTTCTTCATGATCTCCTCCAAAAATTCCTCCTTAGATTAGGGCTTTTGAGACAACTTGAGTCTATGACCATTTACCAAGAAGGTGACATTTTCATCATCTATTGTCTTGACTCGAACAGATCCATTATCAAAGACTTTCTCGATCTCATATGGACCAAGCCAATGCATGTTAAACTTTCCTTTAAAATTCTTGAATTTTGAATCGAACAACAATGGCCAGTCTCCTTCCTTGAATTGCTTCTTCTTAATGTATATGTCATGCCATTTAGCCCTCTGTTGTTGGATAAGGTAAGTATGCTGAAAAGAATCCTGCCTAATCTTGTCTAGTTCATGAAGTTGCAGGATCCTCTGTTGTTGTGCCTCAGTGAGATCTATGCCCAAATCTGTTGCCATCTTAAAAGTTGTGATCTGAAATTCAATTGGAAATATAACTGGTTTTCCGTACACCAATTCATATGGAGAGAAGTCGGTAATGTTTCTCCATGTGATTATGTAGGCCCATAAGGCCTCGGGAAGTCAATCAGACCAATCCTTTTTATGTAGTTGCACTGTCTTAGTCAGTATTGTCTCCAACACCTTATTTGTTGATTCCACCTGCCCATTGGCCTGTGGATGGTAGGGGGTGGACTTCCGATGAGTGATCTGATATTTTTGCACAATTACCTACATAATATTTGATACAAATTGGGTACCTTGGTCAGTAACAATTTCCCTTGGTATACCAAATCTTACGAAAAATATCAAAAATAAAAAATAAAAAAATCTACCACTACTTTCTCTGTAGGTCTAGGCACTTCTCTCGCTTCCACCCACTTCGTAACATAATCAGTACACACTAAAATATACTTCTTACCTTTGGACATGGCATTAATGGGGCCTACAAAGTCAAGATCCCACCTCTCCAATGGTTTTATGAGAACTTGTGGCTGCAAAGACATTTCATCTGCTTGAATAGGTCACCCTATTCTTTGGCATCTATCACATTTACGAACATACTCCTTTGCATCTTTAAAAAGATTTTGCCAATAGTAATCTGAGTGAAGGATTTTATAGGTTGTTCACTTGTCTGCAAAGTGCCCTCCATAGGGTTCATTGTGGAAATCTCTCAAGATGTCATATATCTCATCCTCTCTGACACACCTGTAAATAATCAGATCAGGACTAGTGAAAAAGAGGTCCCCTTTTACCCAAGAGTAAGCAACACTTTTTCTAATAATTTTATTTTTTCTGATTAGATGAGAAGTAAGGTGGTAACCTCCCTATAGCGAGATAATTAGCCATATCTGCAAACCAAGGTGATTTGACAAAAATGGAAAAGAAGGTCTCATTGGGGAAGCTATCATTAAAAGGAACATCCTCGCCTTCATGGTTGAGCCTAGAAGGAAATCAGCTACCTGATTTTCTCTTCCCAACCTATCCAATACTGTACTATCAAATTCCTGCAACAACAAAAGCCATCTAGTGATTCTGACATTAGTAATTGGTTTATTCATGAGATATAGAATAACAGAATGATCGGTATGTACGGAGACTTCATCACTAGTGATGTAATGTCTAAACTTATTAAAAGCGTAAACCACAACAAGGAATTCTTTTTCAGTTACAATATAATTCAATTCACTTGGAGTCAATTTTTTACTAACAAAATAAATAGCATGGGTTAAGAGGTTTTCCTTTTGGCCCAATACTGCCCCTATAGCTGAATCAAAGGCATCAGTGGAAATATGAAATGGTAATTTCTAATCTAGTCCTCTTAATATAGGTGTTGAGGAAAGCTTATCCTTGAATGTGTCAAATGCAGTTTGACATTCGTCGTCCCAATGAAATTCAGATTCTTTTGTTAATAATTTAAACAATGATGAGGCTACCTTGGTAAAAAAATCAATAAACCTTCTATAGTAACCTGCATGTCCAAGGAAACTTTAGACTCCCTTTTGGCTGGTTGGTGGAGGCATCTTTCGATCTTTTCCAGATCAACTTTAATTCCTACAGTAGAAACATGACGACCCAAAACAATACCTTCAGTCATGATCATAAAACATTTTTCATTGCTCAACGAAAGATTAGTCTCTCTACATCTTTGCAAATCCTTTCTAAGATTATGTAAAGCCTCTTCAAAAGTATCACCCATCAATGTAAAATCATCCATGTAAACCTCTACACAATCATGTGAAATATCAAAGAAAATACCAAGTATCGCCCTTTGAAATGTGGTTTTTGTGTTGCATAGACCAAATGGTAATACCTTATATGCATAATTACCCTAGGGACATGTGAATTTTTTTTATTCTGGTCTTCTGTAGCTATCCTAATTTGGTTGTATCCACTTAACCCATCTAAGAAAGAAAAGTACTTCTTTCCTGCTAAGGTGTCCAGTACTTGATCTATAAAAGGTAAAGGAAAATGGTCTTTTTATGTGGTTTTATTTAGTTCCCTGTAATCTACACATACTCACCATTTCCCATTCATCTTAGGGACGATAACCAATGGAGATACCCATGGGTTGTCTGAAATAGGATAAATGAACCCTACGTTTAATAGTTTCTAAAGTTCATCTTTCACAATTTCTCTTAAAACAAGATTCATTCTTCTTTGTGGTTGCTTCACAGGCTTGGCATTTCCTTCTATATAAATGTGATGAATGCAAGTGTCAGGGTGAATTCCCCTCATATCCGTATATTTCCAAGTAAATGTGTGAGAAAAGTCTTTCAATGCCTGTCTTAATTGATTTTCTTGTTCATGAGTTAAGGCATAATTGATATTTAAAATCTTTCTCGGAAATATCTCAATCACCTTGCCTCCACATTCAATCATTGAATATGCAGGAAATGCAGATAGGAGGGCTAAATTTAATTCATCCATTGTACCATGTTCTTGGAAGTTCTGTTGTAGCAAACCAGAAATAACATCTGTCTCATGGCTTGACTGTCCGTCTTAATACTGAGAAAAATCAGGATTTGAAATATAACAATTGATCAGATTTTCCTTAGTATTCTCTTTAAGGCTCATGGCTTCGGCTATTGTGAAAACTGGGTGGATAATTTCTGAATTATGTTCTTCATCAATCCAATGAGTATCTTCTGATTTTAATAGGGGTTTAGCAAGGGGATATAGATTGATGTGTTTAGCTTCAGCCCCATGGACGATGGTCATGTTTCCTAACCTACACCTTATGAAGTCATTTGTTGTGGCCAATAAAGGTCTCCCCAAGATCAAAGGGTGCCCTCCCAAACTATTCTTAGGTTGAAGAACATAAAAATCTGCAGGATATTCCCAAGAATCTATTGAAATGACAATGTCTTCCAATACACCTTCTGGCTTGACCTTAGACATGTTTGTTAATTCTAACACAATAGGGGTAGGAAGAAAGTCGAAGGATCCTATATGGGACCGTGTTTCCATCGTCATTACATGAATGGTTGCACCTAAATCAATTAAAGTATTTCTTATTGGGTATCCATTAATGAAGGTGGTAACCAAAGGGATCTAGGATCTGCATATTTTTCAATGGCAAATCCAGTAGACATAAGGCTTACAAGTTTTCCTCCTACTTGGATTATAGAGGGTTCTTTCTTTTGTCTCCTTAGATTTTTGGTGCATAGTTCCCTAACTGCTTTAACATAATTTGGGATATCCCTAATTGCTTGCAGTAAAGGAATCTTGATGCATACATTTCTTAGTTTTGACACTAGATCAAACTCGAGCTGTTTTGTTATTTCTTTCATCTCCAACCTCTCTGGGAAAGGAGGATGGACAATTTGAGATGAGGAAGGTTCTTGTGCTTCTAAAATGTTTTGTTATGCTATTTCTGGTATGTTTTCTATTTTAGGTGTATCAGGGGTATCTTTCTCTATAATCTCTTCAATCTTTCCTAGTTGGGTCACCACTTTTCTTGACCTTAGTTTGATTTCTTGCAGAGACGCAGGAAATTCCTGCAACAAAGGTACAAAAATTTCCTGCGGAGGCTAGGGTGTGATGTAATAGGTAGGATAAGTGGCCACTCCAATATTGTGAGTAGGTTGGATGACTTTATTGTTGGGGTTGGATACTAGCTGGGCAGGAAGTTGTGTGGGACGTGGTTGATTTGGTGGGTTTGGCAACTGAAGTTGTTGTTGTGGTTGAACCATTTGTTGTGACATGGGTTGTGGTGAATAAAAGTTTTGAGGGGAGTAGTTTGGTGCAACAGGGTAAGGAAAATACCCCTTCCAAGGTTGTTGTGGGGGCCAAGGCTGCCAAGGCATTGGAATATTCCACATCTGATTCCAGGTATAAGGAAATTGCAAATGTTGTTGTGACATACCTACAGTACATGATTGCCATTGCCTTTGAGGTTCCATTACATAAAGTGCATTGATAACTTATTGATATGCTAAGTATGCTACTTTAATCTCTGGAAGAGAAGAACATTTATCAATAGAATGATCAGCTTCACAAATTTGATATACCTCTATACTGGATGGAGGACAATCCCTCAAGGGATGTTCCTTCCTACATTTGGAGCAGAACATAGCCATGGCCTTTTCCACTTCCTCTTGTTTCTTCTTAGCCTACAAAACATGCAGCTGTGAAGATAAAGTGCTAAGAATGTCAGTTTTAAAATTTTAAAATAAATTACCAATTTCAACTCTAGTTACCCCAGCCCCTGCAACTATTTTGATGAACCTGGAAGAAGTATCTCTTGATCCTCTCCCAACCTTAGAATTTCCCCTCGAATATCATCGACACAACTCGCACACATCATCATAACTCAATTTTGATACATCACTTGCTCCCATCAAGTTCAAAACCTCCAGAGGTTCCGGTCTTATGGACCTTAGCAAAATTGTTCTCATGGTTTCTTTGTTCAGTTGGTTCATCTTAAAATCTTTGCAAATTGTACTGGAATCTTTGTCCTCTAGGCTTTCCTCCTCCTTTTGGATCATGCCAAATATTTCTTCTCTGATGTCCCTGGTTTTACAGTAATCCTGATACTTCCTCAAGAATACCTTCTTCATGTCATCCTTGTTGAAATGGAGTTTGCACTCAATCCCATTAACGACATGAGGGCTGCGTCTTTTAATTTGGTAGGAAACAACTTAAACTTTTGAGAATTCGAAGAATAAACGTAGCTCCTGCAAAATACATCAAACTCAAATAAGAATGCATCAAGATCTTCACTAGAGGTACCACAAAAATTAGGTAAGGCAGAGGGAGGAATGTTTTTCATCTGACTGGCTCCAATAGAATCTTTGATAGGAAATTTGAATGTAACTGGTTCCTTTTCCTTCTCATGAAAGTCCCCATTTGTAGTAGTACCAATACCCTCTAGATGAGCGATATCGAACCAGAAGAGAGAGAGACCCTCGTGAGCTGTAGATCCTTCAAAGTCATTTGTCTAGAACTCTGGTTCTTAAATCATATTGAAGAGTAATTCCTCTTCAGAATGACCACTAAGAAAAGATGTTGTCCGCCCAGTAACAGGAGTTTCTTGATGAGAAACAACATAAGATTATTTGACAAAAGGATCCTTCTCTGCTGTGGGGGTATTGATATTCTTAGGATCAATTGTTGATCCTTGTTCAGAACTATCAGTCTTTGGTTCAGATTCCCCTTTCTTATCTACCTTGTTCCTTGCAGACTTCTCTTTATCCAATTTCCCTACCAGCTTATTAGTGGATGAGGTGGTGCTCACATCACCACTAGAAATACTTGGAAATCTAGTCCTAGTATATTGGCCCTTATTCCTATTCATGCAAAAAAAAATCAAAACTTCTACTTACCAAACAATCAAGATGTGGCTTTGGTGAATTTTGATCTCCGAAGGTGCGTAGGCCTTACCCCACGTCTTACCACTTCGACTCCCCCTATCCTGAAAAACTTAAACAAAAATAAATCATACTAAAGCACTTTCAATATCATCCCTTAGCACCTCCCTAGAAACGGTGCCAAAATGTTAGGGCAAAATATAGACTTATAATTTGATAGACATAAATTATCAACCAGGTGTAATCGTAACCTTGTGAGGTGCATGAAAAATATATGCAAGCTAATACTTCAGTGCATAAAAATTCACACACAGTTTAAAATATCTCCCTCAACAACACTTAAGATTGTTGACACAAATCAAGAAAATATATAAGATCAATCAACAACAAGTAAACCAACTCATTTCCAATCATCCACAATGTACATTGAAACATGAAATGCATAACTCAAACACATTCATGAAAAAATTCTACCATTGATCATTAAACATGTGATGTTATAACCAGTAAAGAGAAATGGAAATTTTGTAAATAATTTATGTTAATACATAAAAGACAAATTAAATGTATACAAATCTACAACTACTTGGAGTTGCGAGCAAAGGGGTCCCTCCCTTACTCACAACCCTTAACTACTAAAGGAGATTAGAAAGCAATATCAACAGAACATCAAACCTTATATTAATTTGGAAAATGATTACAACATTACAGAAGTTTGATACATCGAGCATCCCCATACAAATCAAATGTAATTGTCTTTATACAAGTGAGTTGGCTGAGACTTTGCCCAAATTAAGAAAAAACTAAACTAGCATTTGCATCAGATGTTGCAAAGGAAACGCCGTAAGGTATAAATTGAAGAACACAAATACAACAAAAGAATACTTTGATAAAGAATAAAAGTATATTGAACACTCAAATCAATGCCTCATTAACTGGAACCACTTAGTAGACATATCTATCAACATTAGGATTATGCACAATGATCAAAAAATTTCCCATATACAAACAACACCTTCCACAACAACCTTTTGTCACATCCACATTTTAAAAAATGCCTTGGAACGTGATTGGAATCTCCCTTATTGCCTTTTTCATTATGCAAATAAATCTTCCACGGACAAAAATTTACAGCGAATTTGTTACAATCGGGATTATGTTTTATTTATTTCCTTTACAATCTATCACTTTTAAATTTTAAACATGGTTCTCTGGTTTTATTATTTTTATTAGATTATTTTATAGAAAGTATGGCCAACAATTAGGTTACAAAAAGTATTCCCAACAATTATCTTCTCTCTCATAAAGTGAAATTTAATGCAATCATCATCTCCATCAAATAAATTGTCCGAAGGTGGAATTTGGCCCTAGATGCCAATTTTAACACTTTTGATCTTTCAATGGTCTTAAGTTCCAAATTTCACTCCACTAAAACCTGAACCCTTAGTAATGATGAGAAAGTTTTAAATGGGGGAGAAAGCATAGTATGAATTCAATAGAAAGTTTGGAATGATCCCTCATTACATTTTAATTGGCATGGAAAGACCATTAAACTAAGGAGATAACTCCCTATACTTTCATACAAAGGAGATAACTCCCTACTTTCATGGAATTGTTTTCAAAGTTTCAATTTTAATTTGAGAGCCACTCTTATAATCAATCACGTGCATTCTAAACTTTTCATTTAAACAAGACACAACTTTTCATTTAAAGACAATTTATACTTTTCATTTAAAGAAGACACTTTATTGTTTTCAAAGTTTCAATTTTAATTTAAAAGCCACAAAAATCATGGATGCAAGCAATGATGCAGGAATGACTGCCAGAAAAATTGCCAATAAGGGAACATTCTTCAGCTTCACGAAACTCCCAACTGTCAATGGAATATCTTGCCAATCGGAACAGATATCAGTTAGTTACACTACAATAGGTTACAATTCATTCCGGATGGCCTTCCTCCATTTTCTCCATAGTTTGAAAAGCTGGCAAGGTTGGTTGCAGCGATATCTTGCAAATCGGATCAGATATCAGTTAGTTACTCTACAATCAGTTACAATCAGTTACAATTTGTTCCATATGGCCTTCCACCATCATTTGAAAACTTTGTCGGGTTGGTTGCAGCACTAAAAACTTTGCAATCTATCGAATATCTTGCAAATTGGGGCCGATATCCCTGGGTAGAGAAACTATTAATGATAAATTATGAATGAATCCAGTAGCAAATCCTCGGTAGCAGTCGGCAGTCCAACTCGAGACGTCTCTCTGTGCCTGGTTGAGTAGAAAAAGAGGATTGTAATTTGAGTGGTAAAGGCTGCTATCACAATCTTATATTCAGGATTTTTGTTTTATTTAAGCAAATTTGTTAGCATCCTGGTTTAACCGTTGTGAATCCATCTCGAATCGTAGTAATAAACTAATCATTTGTCCAGAAATAGAGCAGCTGATCATTTGTCCAGGAATAGAGCAGTGTGTCCAGAAACGGGAATTTGTTAAATGGAAATCAAGTGTTGCTTCATACTTTAGAGCTCTAAACGTTCCAGATAAGATCTGGAGTGACCGATTGCCTCAAGCTATTCCAATGCGATAATATTTTTGATCAAAACTTTATTTTAAGTTTTTTATATTTCTGAATGAAAAATCATTATTATTTTGTTATGTTAATTGCTATTTTTCTATATGATATTTAGGTGGAAAAGAGAACTCTTGAAAGATGGTTTTTTAAATTTACAGGTTGGTAATTTAAAATGTATAAATCATTCTAGTCAGATGGTGGAACAAATGTCAAAGAAACTCCTATCTATTTCTCATAAATATAAAAAATTAAGTTCTTTTTTTCCATTTGGTTTTCCAGATTCAAACGGTATTTCGTATCCATGATTATTACATAAATTGGGGCCGATATCTCTGGGGTAGAGAAACTATGAATGAATCCAGCAATAGAACCTTGGTAGCAGTCGGCAGTCCAATTGGAGACCTGTGCCTGCGCCTGGTTGAGAAGAGAAAGAGAATCCTAATTTGAGTGGTAAAGCCTGCTCTCACAATCTTATACTCAGGATTTTTGTTTCATTTAAATAAAATTGTCAGCGTCCTAGTTTGAATAACCAGATCCATTCTGAATCCATCTAGAATCATAATAATAAACTGGTCATTTGTCCAGAAACAGAGCAGTTGTGTCTAGAAAAGGAGAATTTGTTAAATGGCGATAACACAACATTTGTTAAATGGAAATCGAGTGTTCCTTCATACTTGAGAGCTCTAAAGATTCCAATAAGATTTGAGTAACCGATTGCCTCAAGCTGTTCCAATGCCATAATATTTATGATCAAGGCAGGCCAGTCCGCTTGCCGGCAGAAATAGCATCTCAATAAACATAAATACATTTGAAAAATAGAATACAAATCAGTTCACATAGGTAAAAGATTACCTCAATCAGTGTGTTCAGTATCAATGGATTGGGTTTCTTATCCATGGCAGGGCCAGAGTGCTCCTTTTTTCATATGTGTAATAGAATAGTTTTCAAAGCTTTTTGATGCGCACCAACTAATTCCACAAAATCTGTGCCTGATGGTAAGATGTCATCATACCTACCAACCTGAGTAATTTCACCATCTCACATTACCTGTGAAGAATATCATTTACATCAGTAATTTCACCATCTCACATTACCTGTGAAGAATATCATTTACATCAACAAAATATGGATCACTCATCTCCTCCTCTCAATAAATGATCAATAAACCCACTGTCCCTTTTACATTGAAAATTTTAATATCACTAGAACAGGATGAAAGAAATTCAAACCTACCAGAATGATATCAGCAGAAGGTAAAAACTCCATTTGATGAGTTACATAGACTACAGTCTTTGAACCCAGAATACCAAGTATTTCCTATAACAAGCAAGTCCAATTTCTTAGATGTTTATGGACATGAATTTGCACTGGCACAACCAGCAATGTATATTATCCAGACTGAACAATGAATTGCAGAGTACTACTGCAGAGCTTCATCATTCCATCAAAACATTAAAACTAATTAATTCAACAAACCTACAGTATGTAAAGGATAAGAGAAACATACTTGGAAAATATGTTTTCCGGTATGTGCATCCACAACACTAAAAGGGTCATCAAAAATATAAATGTCTACATCTTGATATAAAGCACGGGCAATCTGTATTCTCTGTTTTTGTCCACCACTCAAATCTAACCCTCTTTCTCCAATGTCTGTCCCGTCCCCATAAGGAAAAAGTTCAAGATCTTTCTTCAATGCACAAGCATCAAGTACACTATTGTATCTAATAGTATCCATCTGCTTTCCAAAGAGAATAGCGTCTTTAATTTTCCCACTATGTATCCAAGGAGATTTCCAAAGAGAATAGCGTCTTTAATTTTCCCACTTTGTATCCAAGGAGACTGAGGGACATATGCTTTGGTACCACTTAAGCTAACAAGAAAGCAAAGGCTAAGAACTACATGCAAGATTCTTAATATTCTTGCCATGGTTTTTCAGGAAGGGTAGCTATGGTGCTGAATCGGGTGATTATGGGTATGCTGATGGTTATGAAGGGTAGCTGTGGTGCTGAATCAGGTGATTATGGGTATGCTGATGGTTATGAAGATCATGCAAGTGGAAGCTATGGTTAATATGGAGCATGGTTATGCTTACTTTCATTTGTAAGCATAAATAGTTCGATTGTAAGTGTAAATGGTTGGATAAATACTGTGAAATGTTCATTCCACAAATAAAAGCAATGGTACTACACAGGGATTTACTACATATCCCACTTGCGCCTGGAAAGTTTGGTAATAAAATGTATCACCTCTCGTTTATGCCCATATTGGCACAACTGGTATATCAAATGGCTTTCTAGCAGAGGCAAGTGGAAGAGAAAGAAATGAAAATAAATGGCACCCTAATAAATTCTAGAAAGTTAAAAGCAATAATAGTAACCTCTGCTCGATGAAACTAAAAAAGTAAATTGGGGATGCCAGAAGGATTACTTGTATCAAAATGGAAGCAGCATTGTGGTCTACAAAAATCATGGATGCCAGCAATGATCCAGGAATGACTGCCAGAAAAATTGCCCATAAGGGAACATTCTTCAGCTTCACTAAACTCCCAACTGTCAATGGAATATCTTGCCAATCGGAACAGATATCAGTTAGTTACACTACAATAGGTTACAATTCATTCCGGATGGCCTTCCTCCATTTTCTCCATAGTTTGAAAAGCTGGCAGGGTTGGTTGCAGCGATATCTTGCAAATCGGATCAGATATCAGTTAGTTACTCTACAATCAGTTACAATCAGTTACAATTTGTTCCATATGGCCTTCCGCCATCATTTGAAAAGTTTGTCGGGTTGGTTGCAGCACTAAAAACTTTGCAATCTATCGAATATCTTGCAAATTGGGGCCGATATCCCTGGGTAGAGAAACTATTAATGATAAATTATGAATGAATCCAGTAGCAAAACCTCGGTAGCAGTCGGCAGTCCAACTCGAGACGTCTCCCTGTGCCTGGTTGAGTAGAAAAAGAGGATTGTAATTTGAGTGGTAAAGGCTGCTATCACAATCTTATATTCAGGATTTTTGTTTTATTTAAGCAAATTTGTTAGCATCCTGGTTTAACCGTTGTGAATCCATCTCGAATCGTAGTAATAAACTAATCATTTGTCCAGAAATAGAGCAGCTGATCATTTGTCCAGGAATAGAGCAGTGTGTCCAGAAACGGGAATTTGTTAAATGGAAATCAAGTGTTGCTTCATACTTTAGAGCTCTAAACGTTCCAGATAAGATCTGGAGTGACCGATTGCCTCAAGCTATTCCAATGCGATAATATTTTTGATCAAAACTTTATTTTAAGTTTTTTATATTTCTGAATGAAAAATCATTATTATTTTGTTATGTTAATTGCTATTTTTCTATATGATATTTAGGTGGAAAAGAGAACTCTTGAAAGATGGTTTTTTAAATTTACAGGTTGGTAATTTAAAATGTATAAATCATTCTAGTCAGATGGTGGAACAAATGTCAAAGAAACTCCTATCTATTTCTCATAAATATAAAAAATTAAGTTCTTTTTTTCCATTTGGTTTTCCAGATTCAAACGGTATTTCGTATCCATGATTATTACATAAATTGGGGCCGATATCTCTGGGTAGAGAAACTATGAATGAATCCAGCAATAGAACCTTGGTAGCAGTCGGCAGTCCAATTGGAGACCTGTGCCTGCGCCTGGTTGAGAAGAGAAAGAGAATCCTAATTTGAGTGGTAAAGCCTGCTCTCACAATCTTATACTCAGGATTTTTGTTTCATTTAAATAAAATTGTCAGCGTCCTAGTTTGAATAACCAGATCCATTCTGAATCCATCTAGAATCATAATAATAAACTGGTCATTTGTCCAGAAACAGAGCAGTTGTGTCTAGAAAAGGAGAATTTGTTAAATGGCGATAACACAACATTTGTTAAATGGAAATCGAGTGTTCCTTCATACTTGAGAGCTCTAAAGATTCCAATAAGATTTGAGTAACCGATTGCCTCAAGCTGTTCCAATGCCATAATATTTATGATCAAGGCAGGCCAGTCCGCTTGCCGGCAGAAATAGCATCTCAATAAACATAAATACATTTGAAAAATAGAATACAAATCAGTTCACATAGGTAAAAGATTACCTCAATCAGTGTGTTCAGTATCAATGGATTGGGTTTCTTATCCATGGCAGGGCCGAGTGCTCCTTTTTTCGTATGTGTAATAGAATAGTTTTCAAAGCTTTTTGATGTGCACCAACTAATTCCACAAAATCTGTGCCTGATGGTAAGATGTCATCATATCTACCAACCTGAGTAATTTCACCATCTCACATTACCTGTGAAGAATATCATTTACATCAACAAAATATGGATCACTCATCTCCTCCTCTCAATAAATGATCAATAAACCCACTATCCCTTTACCAGTTACATTGAAAATTTTAATATCACTAGAACAGGATGAAAGAAATTCAAACCTACCACTAGAACAGGATGAAAGAAATTCAAACCTACCAGAATGATATCAGCAGAGGGTAAAAACTCCACTTGATGAGTTACATAGACTACAGTCTTTGAACCCAGAATACCAAGTATACATTCCTATAACAAGCAAGTCCAATTTCTTAGATGTTTATGGACATGAATTTGCACTGGCACAACCAGCAATGTATATTATCCAGACTGAACAATGAATTGCAGAGTACTACTGCAGAGCTTCATCATTCCATCAAAACATTAAAACTAATTAATTCAGCAAACCTACAGTATGTAAAGGATAAGAGAAACATACTTGGAAAATATGTTTTCCGGTATGTGCATCCTCTGTCAAAAGAAAATTTGTAACGGTAACTTCCACTTCTTTCTGTAGGTGCTCGCCTTGCGCAAAGAAAGCTGCTCGCATAGATGGAAAGAGCTGAACGCACACATTGAAAATAAAATGTATCACCTCTCGTTTATGCCCATATTGGCACAACTGGTATATCAAATGGTATAATAATATAATAATATTTAGAAATTAGAAATATTCATTCTAAAAACGTCCACAGAGACAACAAAGAAATATGAACTGCAAAATTCGATACTACAAATTTAGTTGACTACAACATCGCATGAGTTTCATTATTGGTACCATAACTCATTATTGGTACCATTTAGAAGGGAGTGGCTTAACCATCACATTCATACAAACAAAGGACAAAAATCCGATATATCTAGCGCTGTAATACAAACACAGGACTAAAATCCCATCTATCTAGCGCTGTAGCAGAGTAACAACACCATGGGCTGCAAGTCAAATCGAAAGAAAAAAATATCGGCGAGCAAATATCGTTCACACACAAAAACATTCGCGCCGGGAACCCTGACCGATGATTTACTGTTACAACCCTAAATCACGGCTCTAACACACATGTCACTAATACGAACATAAAATTGGAATAAAACTTACATTGGCATGCTGTAACAAATTCCATACTTTTTCTCTACTGGCAATTTGCATGATTCCACAACAAGTTCCAAGCTGCAGAAGCATGTGATCTGCTCCTCTTCACATATTTTTCCTTTTTATTGAAACAGTAGAAACTTCAAATCTGACAAGCATGATGATATAATGATCAGAAAGGAATGGCGTTGGAAACAGAAGGATATACCACTGTGGCTGGATGGCCCATTATCCTCCTGCCCTTGGGATGGCGAAAGAAATAGATAATAGCACCCACTGGCCATTCCACCACAGCAGTAACCAGGAATGCAAGAAACCCTAATGTTGGACCGACTGTTTTGCATCTGCATGGATTATCAGTGGTTCCGCACTGAATGCAAATTGGTACTCCTACTCCTAAAGTCATCTTCAATATCAATCTAATCCACTGTTTCCTTCGATTTCTTTCAAGGCTCTGGTCGCAATGACTTCACAACTGATCAAATTCGGTTCGAAAGCTCTGGGTTGTAATGTGGTTGCACATTTCTGCAGTACGGGAAGAGTATAAACATGACAGATTAGATTAGGTGGCAGAGCGCATGTATCCCTTCGTGACACGTAGCAGGAGCGCAACGTAACACTCCTTGGCATTATGACACGTGCCAGGATTGCCTATGACGATAAAAGACAATAAAGGCAAATACGCATCGGAGTGAAAAAGACTTCTGCAACTTGGCATGCGTAGAAGACTGGTCATGAATAAAGAACACGAACTAAAAGTAGGGATGGAAGGCCGGCCATGTTGTGACAAGATAATAGCTTTACAGCGATTGAACCATCCGGGCCGCTCTTGTCCAAGTGCGTCTTACAATTGAATTTGACAAAGAAAATGAAGTCAGCATCATATTTCAATGGTAAAGGTAGCTTATTAGTCTTTGCTTCCAGCATAGTAGGGATTATAGCATTAGATTTAGCGTTGACCAGGTATTAGTAGCTGTTGACCGCGCTGTTCACTAAAATTTAAGCTAAGGTTTGGGCATTTCAATTTCGCGCAATGAAATTTTAACCAAACTTTTCACTTACACTTTTTATTGGAAACCTCACTTGTTTCGAGGCACAATACCATGGACATGGTTATTTTATCCAAAGTTTATTTGTTTTGCTGCTCAAAGTTTTTTTTCATGCATGTTCAGGGTTTTCCTTTCATGCATGTTCTCCGTGCGCTGCATGCAGCCAGTGCAAGATGTCTAATGGTTGTGCATAGGCGTCCATGTTTGTCCACAAATCCTTCCTCTCGAGCAGAGCAGGAGAGCAGAGAGTGAGTTTCAGTTTCGAGCTAGTTTCAGGAGCAGAGCAGAGAGTGTCAGGAGCAAAGCAGGGAGTGCGTTTCGAGAGAGTGAGTTTCAGATCAAAGCAGAGAGTTTCAATTTCAAGTGTCAAGGGGGGAGCTTCAGTTTCAGGTGTCAAGGGGGAGCTTTAGTTTCAGCTCAGGAAGAGAGGAGGAGTTTCAGTCAAGGAGGGGTTTGCCAAGGAGGGTGGAGGTAATTTTTGCTCGTTTACCTCTAGTTTTGTGCATGTGGAGGTAATTTATGCTCATTTACCTCTTGTTTTGTGCATAACTTATTAGCTAAGGCAAAATCCTGTCACTGTAGTGGCTATACTTCTAGCTTATTGCCTACTACAGCAAGCGCAAGTCGCTGAGCTTCCCCCAAGACAAATACCTGGATCTCCCCACCTTCGTTTCTTCGCATCCCCACATAGACCGCATAGCCTTCATCGATTCCGTCGTAGGAGAAACCATCACCTTCCCATAATCTGCATGGTAATTTTGTCCATCGGAGCCGTCGTCACGATAGCAAATCTGCTAAATACGGCAGCGGAGATAGCGAAGCCGGCCAGAGACTCTGCCACCGTGTTGGCCTTCACCACGCCATCTTTGGTTGCCAAATTCGAAGCCACCCAGTTGCGAATTCTACTAATTTCTTCTTCTTCTTCTAACTTGGGGTTGCAAAATAGCCAAAATTGCATCTCCACTCTGCACAACCTCATCATGGTATCGAATCCCGCAAGCTCTGTAACAATAAGGAAGATTGTTCATTGTTGTTCCAAAGTACCAGTTATTGTAAATCAGTGAGTAGAGGTAGGTAATGCTGTGCTTTCCTGTAAACCCTAGGCTAGGGTCTTTGAGGCGTTTTCTGTTATGGTATGGCGGCACCTTCCTTATAGATAGATACAGGGCGAGAAAGAGAAATTCTACCTAATCATTATGCGAGTTGTTCAATGTAAGGTGCGGAGTGAAACATTGGGCAGTCCATCTTTCTCTGCTTCATTGTTTGGATTAGAGTCTAGCAGCACCGATGCGTCACAACCCTGTGATGAGCCCCAAAATTGGTAACTTGTTGGGCTCATTTGGTCTAATTATCCGTGTTCAATCCTTGTTCAATCCTTCATTTTTCATAGCTTATGCATTATTTTTAGTATGTTTATGCTATTTGTACGAATAAGGGTAGTCACTCTTTCTAGGTGGCTAACACGTGCTCATTTCAGGGTTTTTGACACATGTTGAAGCAAAACCGAACAATCATGGGTTAGAAGACAGTCAAGCTTGAGGTGAGGATTCGTAGGGGGGTTGTCTATGGCATTAAATAACCCTTCCTCGGGATCTTCACCCCCAACTCCGAGCTCCAAAGGCCACCAAAACTGAATCTAGAAGGCAGCCAAGCAGATTTTGGAAGGGACTGTCTAACTCACAGTTTGGACAGCCGAGTTCCATAGATTTAGGAGGCCAGCTAGGTCCCTTATGATGTATAAATGTTGAAGCCTCAGCGTTCGTAAGGGACTTTTGAAACCATTGCATATTTTGCACCATAGTGCTGTTAGCTTTACTTTGTTCTCTTGCAGCCATTTTTGGCATAACTCTTATGACTATTTTTTGGTAATGAGAAGCAGTCTGATTTTATATCAACTTTGAGTTTTCTATAGGAGCCATAGCTCTCAGGGTTGGGCCCAACCTGAGAGCCTAGGGCTTCCTTTCTGTACTGTTACTTTTCCTTTATGCATCACTGTTTCCCTTTATGCATTTGAAACGTATTTCTGTTAGGCAGATTTAGTTGTGTTGCTTGGATAGATCATTGTTTATGAATAGAATTGCTTTAGGTGTTTTGGTAAGATAATAACAGAAAAATCTCCAAAGAAAAGGGACAACCACACTCTCGGTTTCACCTCATCCTTATTGGATCAGGGGCTGGAATTGAAGAAACAGTGCTGCCCCAACAAAAACACTAGTTTGCTTGACCATGCAATCCTTAGTGTACTCTTTTCCTTTGCAGAAATTAGTTATGGGTTTAGATCTCTGAAATGTTTCTTTGCATAGTTGATGTACATGGTTTTCTTTCCAATAAATCTATTGTTCATTCATGTTATTGATAGTTAGACTAGATTAGCTAGGACTTTGATCATTTGTAAGACTTTGTTGATTCGGTTGAATGTACACCGTGTAGGGAATCTCCACCACTCTTTCATCCACCTAAACGTCATCTGAGCCACCTGTTCCATCTCCTAACTGGGTTCCTCGTCTCCCATCTATCCTTTTTCCACGTAACCCTACCTACTTGCTCAATCATTGCCTTAGCCTCCTTTAAGCCAAGTCAGCCTTCTACACCTTCTCACCACTCCACCCACCAGTTTCTGGGTCACTCCAGGCCCCTATCCTACCTCCTTATCCATCCATGCATCTTCCCTCACTCACCCATCCTCTAAAAATCCACTTTTTAAACATCCTGTAGAAATTTCTGAACATCCTGTAGAAATCTTTGAACATCCTGTAGAACCCCTGCAGACTTCCTGTAGAAGCTCACAAATGAGGTTTCTTGATAGCCAAACTTTGTGAAACTCTCTGGAAGGGTGTTGGGGACTCCTTGGATCCTCTCTGAACCTTCCCAACCTTTTCCAAGCATTCCTCCTCCTTGATCCACCCCTGCACAGTAAAGAACAGTGAAAGCATATGCATGATAAACCTGACAACTTAATCAAAATTACAAAAAGATGTTTTCTTAGGACAGAGGTAGTCTAAGCACATGTATTTTACCTTCATGAAGTAATGGCATCTCTTTCAGTAGTTTGTATGCTCATCCTTGCATCAGTAGGACTAGCTGGTAGAATTAGGGTTTGCTAGGGTTTGCGCTTTTCTCCAGATTTTCAATCTCTTTTCGCAAATATATTAGCTTTCTTCGAGTTAGCTTTCATCTATCAATTACAAAGCTTCTTCTAAGAGCTCATAGAAGATGGATTAAGCTCCTAGCGGACTTGTGCCAGCTAACCAAGTGACAGCTGCGACAAGAGCTAGTACTTGTGCATACAGCACCATCGCTTCCAAGTTTGTTACAAACGGCCGGGTTGATAAAAGTAAAGAAGGGAGTCCCAAGGGTTGCAGCATTATTGCTGCAATACTAGATCCCACCATCTTTTTGGTGCCGTTGCCAAGGAAGCGTCAGAGTATTGGTGATTGTTGCTTTTCTTCTATTTTTTTCCTACAACCTTCTGCTAAGTAGTTTATTTCATTTCCGCAAAATTAGAATAGGCATTTCCTACTTTCATAGATTAGCATTTCAATTCCGCAATTTCAATTCTACAAGCGTAGCTTAGAATTTCAATTCCGCAATTTCAATTCTGCAAGCGTAGCTTAGCATTTCAATTCCGCAATTTCAATTTTGCAAGCGTAGCTTAGCACTTCATTCCTGCAATTTCATTTGAGCAAAATAGATTAGTCCTTTCCTGCTTTCATTTCAATTCCGCATTTTCATTTCAACAAGATAGTTAGTTGCAATTCAATCTGTTTTAGTTTTGCAGGTACCAGCTAAGAAAAAAGCAAAAGCAATAAAAAAGTCTTTCCATTTCATGCCTCGTAGGAACAGAGATAAAACCGGCAAATTCTTACCCAACACCCCCACCACATCACTGAGTCAACCCTCTCTCTTCTCTGGTGACAGTGAGCCAGAAGAACCTGTAGGTGAACCTCCTGAGATATACGAAGATCCTATAACAGAAGAAGAGTTAGGGAACACTCCATCTGAAGCCATGGCTGAAAACCGAAACGGTAGAAGAGAAGATGAGAATAAAAGGTGCCTTTCCCATCCGAGAGACCAGTGGAGACATGAAAATGAAAAACATAAGTCCCTCTGCTCTACCTCACTTCCATGGACTGACTATTGAAGACCCTGATACCTTCCTGTTTGAGTTTGTTGTCCTTTGTCAAACTTATGACTATGTTGAGGATGAGCAAAAGCTGAAACTCTTTCCCTCTACCCTCAAGGATGTGGCATTACGCTGGTTCATGGGGTTACCTGGAAACAGTATCACCACTTGGGCTCAGATGCAGCAAGCTTTCAATACCAAGTACCGGGACTACTGTAGATCCAAGGAAACTAAGGGAGAAATCTTTCGGATGACCATGGGAAGCGATGAATCTTTAGAAGACTACGAGGAAAGGTTCCAACTCAGTTATAAACGGGCCAGGTGCACACTTGACCCGAAATATCCAAAGCTGGTTCTGCTCCGAGGAGTCCCTGAAGACCTTCTAGACACCCTTAACATGCTAGCTGGAGGAGATGTCTACCAACTACCTTACGAGGACATAAATACCATGTTTAGAAACCATTCTAGGGCGGCCCAGAAGAGAGGTAGGGGGAATCATCTTTCAGCTAGTACCTCTTTCTCCAAGCATGAGTTTGTTAACCAGATGGAAGACCTCAAGAGTGAAATGAGACAAACTATTGCCATGCAACTTGATACCTTCCGAATTCAGCAAAAGAAAGAAGAAGCTAAGAGGGCTTTGGCCATTTTTTGTTAGATGCACAAGGAAGCATCCCAAGAATGAGTGCCCATTGCACTCAGTAGAGGTATGTTTCGTTTGTGAGGAAGACAACCCCACCAACCAATGCCTTACCTTGCTAGGATTTAAAACCATGTACCTAGGGACTGAGGTGGCTACTGAACCTCTCTACTTCCTCAACCAAAGGAGGCCACATGGACCCAGACCTTATCAGCAGGGGATGCAAGGGTCATCCCAAGCTTATTACGACCCCAACCAATCCACTCATATACCTTCTTGGGGTCCACTTGCTCATCCTTCTTGTTCCGCACTTCCTCCGTGGTCTTATCCATCTCCATACCACACTCAACCTCCTTCTCACTCCTTTCACTCTCATGCCTAGCCGCAACCTCAGTGGAATGCACCTGAACCAGGGTGGAGGCCCCAATACAACACTCCTCCCGCCATTCTGCCTCCACCACCGACTCAACCACAACCATTACCTCCTGCTCTCCAAGACAACCCCAGATGCCTGCTCAACCGAACCCGAACCCCAACAACAGACAGGCCCAGCAGGTATATACTGGGGAAACAACATGCCCTACCTATGCTGTGGAGATCCAGGAGATCAACCAGCGATTTGGGAAGGTCCTTCCAGAGCGCCAACCTCCTCCCCTAGAGGAGGAGGAAGAGAAACAGGAAAGTGAACCCCAATCCATTCCACCCTTTCTTGAGCGACTCACAGTAACCACACAACCCAACCCAGAAGAGGATGAGCTTCTGGAAGAACTCAAGCAGTTGTGTGTGAAAATACTACTTCTCCAGGCCATAAAAGATGTACCGATATACAACAAATTGATTAAGGAGAAGTGTTTCAGGCATCCAGGCAGGCGAAAGAAAGATGCCTCAACCATCAATGTCATAGGACAACTATCTGATCTCATGTTGGGGCAAGTAATCTGTCCAAAGTATTTGGACCCTAGGAGTCATGTAGTTGATGTCCACATCAATGGCACCATTATACCCCACACTTTGATTGATCTGGGGGCCGCCATTAATGTGATGACCAGGGACACCATGCTTAAGCTCAACCTTCAGAGTTCCCTAAGGAAGACCTTGACAGTGTTGCAATTGGCAGACCGCTCCATCGTGACTCCCAAAGGGATTGTGGAAGATGTCTTGGTCTCTGTTGACTCCTAGGAATACCCTACGGACTTTTTGGTCCTTCAGCCAAAGGCAAAACTCACTGGGTATCCCCTCATTTTGGGAAGGCCTTGGCTGGCTACTGCAGATGCTTACATCAGTTGTCGAGCCAGAAGCATGACCATCAAAAATGGGCCTATGTCCAAACAGCTGGTTCTATACCCTCCTGCCCAACCTCTGCTAGAACATGACTTACCCCTCTGGTTGGAAGAAGGAGAAGAGGATGAGGTTTACTCTGCACCATTATGCACAGTAGAGGCCACCAGGGGAGGTACTCCAACTGAAGATGATTTGATTGAGAACTTAATCCAAAATCCTCCCCCGGGTGCACTATCCTTGGAAGAGTTGGTGGAAGATACCCAGGCCAATGCTTTAGTGGACCTATGTGCGACCGATCTGACCACTCCCAGAGTTAAGAATGTGGATTTCGGCCCTGAGACGACTTTAAATATAAGCTTCTCTCTCTCTCCCTCTCAGGAAAAGGAGCTATGTAGCCTCTTGACCCGCCATTTGGAGGCTTTTTCCTGGAGCTACAAGGAAATGAAGGGAATACATCCCTTGGTCTGTACCCATCATATCTACATTAAGGAGGACTGTAAACCAGTCAGGCAACCTCAAAGGAGAATGAATCCAGCCCTCAAAGACATTGTTAAAGAAGAAGTGCAAAAATTGTTGGATGCAGGATTCATCTACCCCATCTCGAATAGCGAATGGGTTTCCCCTCTAGTGTTGGTACCCAAGAAAAATGGGAAATGGAGAATCTGTGTGGACTACAGAGAACTAAACAAAGCCACCAAGAAATACCACTTCCCTTTACCGTTCATAGACCAAGTGTTGGATGGTCTGTCAGGGAAGAGGTTTTTCTCTTTCCTAGATGGGTTCAGCGGGTATAATCAGATCCAAATCAGCCCGGAGGACCAAGATAAGACCACCTTCACTTTTCCATGGGGTACCTTTGCCTACCGCATCCTTCCCTTTGGGCTATGTAATGCCCCTGCCACTTTCCAGAGATCTGTATTAAGCATCTTTGCCGAGTTGGTCCATGATTCGGTGGAAATCTATATGGATGACTTTACTCCTTACGGGTCTAGCTTCCAAGAAGCCTTGTCCAACCTGGGAAAAGTTTTGAGCAAGTGCATTGAGATGAACTTGTCCCTCAGCCTTGAAAAATGTGAATTCTTGATGACTGAAGGGACCGTGTTAGGTCATACCATTTCTCGTCGGGGATTACATGTGGATCCCAGTAAAATTGCTATCATCAAAAGGGTTCCACATCCTCAGAAGGTGAGAGATGTTTGGAGTTTCCTAGGCTTAGAGGGATATTACAGAAGATTCATTAAAGACTTTAGTAAGCTAGCCTCGCCATTGTTTGGCCTCTTAGCAAAAGATGTTGAGTTTAAATGGTCGTATGACTACTAGAGGGCTCTGAATGAATTGAAGGTAAAGTTGGTGTCTGCTCCAATTCTGAGAGGCCCAAACTGGGCCCTACTTTTCCACATCCACACTGATGCCTTGAACAAAGCCATAGGGGCAGCCTTAGGACAAGTTGAAGAAAAACTTCCATATGCTATATACTTTGTCAACAAAAACTTACCCAAGGCATAAATGAATTATACGGTAACTGAGAAAGAGTTCCTGGTCATGGTCCATTCCCTCAACAAGTTCCGACACTACATCACTGGCTATCAAACATTTTTACATACTGACCATGCTGCAATTAGATATTTAATGAATAAGCCTGATGTGAATGCTCGTATTATTAGATGGTTACTTTTGTTGCAGCAGTTTGATTTGACTATCGTTGACAAACCAGGTAAAGAAAATGTTGTTGCTGACTTCCTGTCTAGATTGGATTTGCCTGCAGGTGAAGAAGGAACAGTGGATGAACAAATGCCAGATGAGCATCTATTTTCTATCTCAGTACTCTTCCAATGGTTTGCTGATATAGCAAACTATCTGGTCTCAGCATAGTTCCCTCCGCATCTATCCTCAAAGGAGAAGAGCAAAATCGTGGGAAAGACTGCCTTATTCACTTGGATCAGGGGCAACCTGTTCAAACTTGGCCCTGATCAGATCTTAAGGCGTTGTGTAAGGGAGGAGGAAGTCTTTGACATCCTCCTAACCTGTCACAATGGGCCTTGTGGAGGACATTTTGCAGCCAAGAGGATTGCCTTCAAAATTCTACAGGCAGGCTACTATTGGCCCACTCTTCATCAAGATGTCAGAAGATATATCAGCCAATGTGACCGATGCCAAAGGATGGGGAAACCGACTCCGAGGGATGAAATTCCTCTCCAACCTCAAGTGACTCTTGAGCCATTTGAGAAGTGGGGTATGGATTTTGTGGGTCCTATCAACCCTCCTTCAAGGCAAAAGTCTTACATCATTATGTGCACAGACTATCTAACAAAGTGGGAAGAAACCAAGGTAATCAAAGCAGCAACAAAAGAAAAGGTGGCTAAGTTTTTAAGAGAACATTTTCTACAAATTTGGCTACCCAAGAGAGTTAGTCACCGATCAAGGGATCCAGTTCACCTCCAACTTGATTGAAGACTTGCTTGCTCATCACAAGATCAAGCATAGGACTTCCACCCCATATCATCCTCAAGCGAATGGGCAAGTGGAGGTCACCAATAGAGCATTAGAAGGGATTTTGACTAAGGTGGTGAGCAGCAGCAGAAAGGATTGGGCAGATCGCCTGGTTGATGCCACTTGGGCCTACAACACCACTTGGAAGACCACAACCAGTTTCACACACTATGAGCTGGTCTATGGGAAGAGAGCCTTGCTGTCAATCGAGTTTGAATACAACACTTTGAGGATGGCATCTCAGCTGGACCTAGATCTCAGCCATGCTCAACAAGAAAGGTTAATGTAGCTGAATGGGTTAGATGAACACCGAATGCAGGCCCTCCTCCACTCAGAAGTGATTCAACTTCAGAGGAAGGTATGGCATGACCAGCACCTCAATGACAAACAATTCCAACCAGGAGATTGGGCGCTACTGTATGACTCCAGACATAAGGATTTCAAAGGGAAGCTGAGGACAAGATGGCTAGGACCATATGTAGTGGAAAAGTGTAATGACAATGGTTTTTTCCTTATCCATACTATTGATGAAGAAGGCATCTCCATGCTCGTCAATGGGCATCGACTAAATATCTACAGGAAACCTCATTCGAGGCAAGAGTTCATCAAAACTGTGGAAAAATCAGTGATGGTCATATAGAGGGGTTCTACCTCTGTTTTGGGCACACCCTGAGCATCATTATGTATCAAAAGGAAAAAAAATGCAATAAAAAATATCCTTGGGTGAAAACCTTTTTGAGGCGCCCAAGGCAGATGGTAGGGGTGAAAACCTCATTGAAGCGCTCCTGCTGTCTCTCTGAAAAAATTGGAATAAAAAGATCCTTGGGTGAAAACCTCTCTGAGGGGCCCAAGGTAGATAGTAGGGGTGAAAACCTCATTGAGGCACTCCTATTGTCTCTTAAAAAAAAAAAAAAAGGAAGAAGAAGAAAGAAGAAACAGAGGAAAAACAAAGAAGCTTAATCTCTGGAAAGTGTTGTAGGTTGCAAGAACACAGTGCGAAAAGGAGGCCTCTCAACTCAAGGACAAGGTCCCTACCAAGCTATCAGGCAGCCTCACATACACTCCCTCCATTAACACTCATTTTTTCCAAGGTTTGGACACAATCTAGTCATGGTTCAGCCTTCTATAGGAAGCTACAGGACTTTCTACAGGAAGTTATGTATTTCTACAGGAAACATCCTGTAGAGATTTTGGGCGGGCTAGAATCGATTATGGAGAAGGATTTGAAGCTTAAAGCCCGTTGAGGAGGCATGCAACCACTCTTTTCTTCCATCCTTCACTTGTTTCACCTCCTTTCACCACCATTGCTCCCATCTGGTCGAATATACCTACACATGCATACCAGAACCGTGTTTTTTTAGATAAAAATTTGTTTTTTTTCCAAATCAAAAATAAGGCATTCTGAGGTTCGCACACTTCACCTGTCAAGGCGACCTCAAGACCCTTCACCTGTGAACGTGACTCCATTTATTTCAGCATGCACCCCAGAAGGAGAAACGGCTACAGGATGTCCTACAGGAATCCTGTAGCAGCTGATCCAGCTGGAGCACATACCATGAAGACACCAGCAGCTCACGAAACCGGTGTACGCAACATTCACCACCAGGGAAACGGATCTCAAAATCTCGTAGCCAGAAGCAACCAATGAAGAGGAGCTCCAGCACCTGTGCACGACGCAACAGCAAGCAGATCTAGCATTCCTCGTCCTGAAACCTGAAAAAACCACGTCCACGACCGCACAGGTAAGTGCCTAACCTTATTTCGTCAAATTACATAAGCTATACTCTAAATGTGCATGACTTTGAGAATGGACGGATTGAACAAGTTTGGTTGCCATTCAACTGGCCACCACAGCCAGTCAGGCGGCCTCGTAGGATCCGAATGGGCTTGGTTATGTCGAAAATTCGGGTAATTAACACGTGGGAAGTGTCCAGTCGGGGAGAAGCGGTGGTATGACAGGAATGGCAGCGGTGAATGCAGAGGGAAGAATTCGGAGGTCAAGGACATGCTGGGGAATGATAGCCATGACGTCGACCAATGGATCGGTAGGGACAGCTCAGCCCCGCGCCATGAATTCCGCAGCATTTCAAAATCGGCTGGTTGAATAACTTATGATGCACTGCAGTCATTTATGCTCACAACCGTTTTGCAGCCGAGTACGCGTCCTCCTCCTCTGCAAGTTGTTAGCCCGAGTTCTCGGTCTGTTCAAACGTCTTGCTACTGCTCAGACTAGTCCTGCACCACCGTAACATCCTCCAGAAGCCGGGAACGATTTCTACATGAAGCTGCGCTACAGGAAACTCAGCATACGAAGCAGCGCGAAATGTTCACGTCGAGGGTGGCAATTTTCAATGAGGTAGGCCTGAACATAACTTTCCCATGCAAATAATTCCAAAGGTGGTGAATTCAAAGTATTGAGGGGGGTAGGGAAATGTGAATGCAAGTCCGTCTGTGAAGTCAAAAGCCTTTTTCTTATCGCTTCTTGAAATTGGCTTCGTGGCATGCATGTGAGATTTCCTCCACGATTGAATTAAAATCCCTCCTGTAGAAATTGAGACACTGTCAAGGAACCGGTAAAAATTGTAAAATTTATATGACTGTGTGTATAATGGAGACGTAGCTCTGGGCTCCACGTAGAAAAATCCCGAAGTCCTCCTTCTGTATATGAGCAGGCAAGTTCAGCACAGGGTAATTGACACAAAGATATCTCTTTTTTTACTCTCTGAGAAGGAAATACACCCAGAACTCCTTGTCTGCTTGAAAGCGCGAACAAACACAGAGTTTTTACCATGCCGGGAGGGTTCATTAGAAAAGAACCTTTGGACTCCAAGAAATTATGGGAAACCCCTAAGGTGGTGGACTTGTTTTCCCGTGCACACTGGATGTCATTCTGTGACAAGCTTCAAGGTCATGATCACGAAATTGCAGAAGAATTCCTCAGGTCCCTAAAGCCGAAGTCAAAGACGTTGGTCGTTGTCAACTTCAGAGGATTGACCCTCAAACTCACCCCACATCTCATCAGTAGAGTAATGGATCTACCAATGGGGGTACCCTGGGATAAGGAGGAGAGGAAGTTGAGGCAGAAAGCTAAAAAAGAGTTCTTCTTGCCAGAGGAGCAATTTTCAGAGGACAAGAATGGAGTTCGAAGAACTAGCCTACAACCGTTTTGGAGTGAAGTCAGCCTCCAAATTATGAAGTATATTACGCGTGAGGGGCGATTTAGCATCGTGTATGGCTATCATTTCCGGTTGCTCACAGAACTCGGACACCAAATGGACCTACCCTCAGAGAAAAAATTGAGCATTCCTTACTTCCTCCTGCAGTCCATGACTGAGTGTGCCACCAAACTGAGAGAGGGGACACCAGACCAGCTAGCCCATCGTGGGCTTATCAAGCTCCTCATGGAAGATGCACTCCACACTTTCACTATCCCTCTCTCCTGGGAAATTTTTCAGAATATGTCAAAGGATGATGACATCCCAGTCTTGGCCGAGGAGCTCACTTCCTCCAGCAGCGAGGAGAAGGAGCATACTTAGGCAGAGAAGAAGGTTAAAGAACAAGAAACCCCGGGCAAAACACCGAAGAAAGAACAGAAAGGAACACAAGAAAAGGGGCAAGCTACCAAAACAGGGGATAGTAAAATTGCACCAACACCCAGGGAGAAAAGACTACAGAGCAGGGTAGAAAGGACTGAGAAAGTCCAAGTCAGTAAGGATGTTAGTATATTCCGACACGTAGGAATAGTTAAGTATAACTTGGTCTAGTATAGAGTTAGGTAAAGTGTGTTTCTTTACTATGTACATTTGTAACTTACAATCTGACTGTCACGATATGTAGTGATCCGACGGTTCATTCTCTCCTCGGTATTACCGACACT
>APFE031567433.1:2375-16246 GCA_000404065.3 Pinus taeda | reverse complement strand
GTATACCAATTTAAGAACTTGTCACCATTAGGTGTGAAATTTAATTATGCATCTAATTAGTACCCACCGTACATACTTTTGAGTAGAAACACACCAAAAAAATTGAAAATACATGAAAAGACATGTTTCTTTATGTATAGGGGTGAGGGTGGGGGAAAATATTGGTAAAACATATTTACAATACATATGTTTTGTGTAGTATTTCCCTGCACACTGACCCTCACATGTAAATATTTTTTTTCCCAATATTTCCCCCGACTGCCACCCTCATATGTACATAGTCTGACCTAATTCGTAATCAAACAATTCTATTTTAGAATGGATGGGATGGAGGTCATCCTATTTCCAACCTTCTTGGCTTGGTTGGATTGAAGGTTGATTAGCTATAAGGATTAGGTATGTGTAGATGTTTGGAGTAGGGAGATTGATTAGTTGCTTCGGTTGACCACCTACTTCTGTCAATGAATGAATTACTTTCACTAGTGGGGGCCCTCATCTCTATCAGTTATGAATTTCTCCCCTATGGTCATAGTCTGGATCCCTTCCCTTCCATGTAATTCCCCCTGTTTAGGTGAAAACATTCATTCGTTTTCAATTCTTTTGGTGTGGGTTTACTCAAAAGTATACAATATGGGTGCTCTTTACATTGGATTAAGCCTATAAGGAGATACACTGAAGATATACTAAAACAATATCATTCTTTATTTTTATTTAAAATTTCATCTCTCTTATATAGTTTTAAATTAATTTTAATTATTTTTGTATAGAAGACCCATTTGTCCTCAAAATTCCCTAATACTACGTTCTACTAGAGGATCATCTGCCACTATATTTCATTTAATTTTTAATAATATTTTTTGACAATTCTCTTGTTGAGTAAAAGAAATATGTCAATAATGAAATAATTTCATCTTGTAGCATAATGTTTAGATGTTTTTGTGTGAACAATTTTTTTCTGGGGGCATAATAAATTCATTTTAATCTCTTTTATTCATGTGAAATCAATTGCTTTGGAAGTTGACTCTTCCAAAACTTGTGATCATAATAACTAATTTTTGACAAGTTATCTCTTCCCAAAATTTTCATAGGGCAATCACACTCTTCTTGATAATATTTGAAAGAGTCTCACATTATAGGGGTGATGATAAAAATACTTATTGGATAGATACATTGCATAAATTTCTTTCACAAGTCATGTACTATCACTACATAGGGAATACACAATGTCATTGTGTTGACATTGTTCTCTACAAAACATTATATGAATTAAAATAACATCCAATGATGGGGATTTGACATCGTTCTCTACAAAGCATTATATGAATGAGAATGACATCCAATGATGGGGATTTTAAATCCAACATTTGTGAGAGGCCTTTACCTATCATAGTGAAATGCATATTGCTTCACTGGCTTCTCTATTGTTTGATTTAACATAGAAATTGTGATGAATGTTTTTTATCTTTCATTGTATTATCACAATTAACTATCTTGAAGAAACTAGAAACTATGAAAAGCTAAAGTTTTATGTACTCTTATTAATTAACCATTTCACTTTTTATTGATCCATATAAAATAACAAGCTCCACCATCACATTCTTAATGTATAACCCAAATTAACATTAGGAAGAATATTGGAAAGTTGTGATTTTTTTGAGAATAAGTAATGCCTTTACTAATTTAGCAATAAATACTTATCAAATAAATTATTTTGATATTAAATTATTAGCTTATCATTTTTTCTATAATCATTTTCAATTTCAAATCATCATAATTTTCTAAGTAAATTTAACATTTAAAATATAATAATTAAATCAACAAATTTTCAAATCGCTATGATTGTGGAGATTATATTTCTACAATGTAAAACCATAAGGCATTTGTGGATAAATTTGTTGCAGTATCTGCAACTTCCACCATGGGCAACCCTCATCTTCTTATAACCAATGTCAAGGTGGTCTCTATGAATGATTCTTTTGATGCTACTAAGACTTCCCTTTGCTCTTTTTGCATGACCTTTAATCCATCCTTGACTGCTGGTGCTATCACTACCATCATGACCAAAGGCCCTTTCTTAGATGATATGCTGTAGACCCAATCCACATTCTATTCTCATGAGAAAAATATAGTTTTTAATAATTTCTTGCACTTGGGTTCCTCCCTCCACCAAGTTGAGGAAAAGGATTCAAATTTACTGGTCTTCTCAGTATTTGTGAGGCCCCTCTCAGAGGGAACTATCTGTTTATAGGCGTAGGCCACCAATATGGTTTCTTCCTTTGTATCCATCTTGGCTTTAAGAACTGATTGGAGTCCCCTATGCCTTTATGCATCTCCTTTATGAGGGCCAATACATTTATGACATAAATAAGCTCAATGATTATGGCATAGTCAAGGACACATCAATACTTCTAGTTTCAAGATTGAGATGTGGAACTAAAGGAGGGGGTGTGCCATATTACTCTTAGGTTAGATATTTTAAAGAAGTCATAAAGCTAGGTATATTGCATTAGTCTCCCAAACAACTCTCTAAGTTCAACTTAATTGTGGATTAGATAAAAAATATCCCATCTGTTAAAGTGGCAAATGATCAACTTGACTTTCTCAGTGTTAACTATAAGCAACATACTATTATTTTTTGATTCAACAAGGTTTTGCCTTAACCATCCATGCTTTAGGATTGGGTTCATCAGAATTGATCCTCGAATATATATTTTTTCTTTTTCTCAAAAGGTTTCTTTATATTATATTTTAAAAATCTAAAGGATTGACAAAGGGTCTTTGATCTTAGACCATGGTTTTGAGGCCAATCTGGGATTTCACTTCAACCATGGTTTCTATATTTTAACTCCCTATCTATGCTAGCTTTGGCCACTTCTGTTTGGGTTCAGCTTCCCAATTTTCCTCTTCATTTGTTCCACCCAATTGTCGTAGATGGTGCTGATAGTTTTCTTGACTGATTTATTAAGCTTGAAACAAATAGGCTTACAAAGGGTTTTGTATCCTTTGTGTGTATATGCATTGAATTTTATCTCAACAAGGGCATAACTAATAAAATCCGCTTGAGATGGAAGGGGGTATATGAGAACACAAATTTCCATTGTAGGATATGCCAACATCTTGGTCATATTTAGATTTCTTAGCCTTCTTCTCAAGGGTTCTCTGTCCCATTAACTGACATGAAAATATCTGAAATGGAGGGTTCTAAAGGGTTCTAAAAAACCTTCATTTCCTAGGAAGGACATTAATCAACAACCAAAAACATATAAAAAAAAAACAAGGCCTCCAACCTCAATGCAGCCACATGAATCTCCATCTCATTCCTCTTATGTTGGGCTTCACCCCCACAAATAAGCAAGAACGAAACACAACAATAATCTTGGCCTCGCCAATGAGTGGGCACAAGAACTACCATGAATCTAATCACGAGGATAATGATAAGGAAAAAAACAGCAATGAATACCCTCGAGAAATGGACATGTCTCTAGGAATGAATCTATTGTCTCCCCTACAATTTCTCTAGACAAGTCCCCAAAATGGATCAATGTATGAAAGAAAAAAGGGAATTCTAAAACACTTGTGATCAATGTTGGGTTACAAGAATAGAACTATCATAAATGTAATGGATTTTCAATATTTTACATATTGGATCAATCCATCCAAATTTTTATAATTATCATGTAAGTAATTGATGAGAAGGTAATACAAAATTTCAATTAAAAAAAATTAAATCAGCATCATTAATTTTTTTCCACGATTTATTTTTTCTTAAAAAATTTTATGGTTATTTTCATATATTATAGGTTAGTCTCCTCTATTTCAACAATTAAAATAAAAATCAAAAAATTGATTAATGATAAAAATATATTAAGACAAAATTTATGTTATACATTATAATTAAAATTTAAGACAAAAAAAATATTTTTATTTTGAAATAATTCTAAATTACTTTTTTATTATATTTTAAAATCAAAATCATCCCTTTTATAAAAGGGTAAATTTGATAAATAATTTCTAAAAGACAAAATACTGTGACTATATTTTACTACTAAAATGAAACTTAATGATAAAATAAATCAATTAAAGATGTTCTAATTCTTAATGCATTTAAAAATATGTGATATCTCTTCTCTATCTCAAGATTGCATTGTTTTGCTACCATAGGTGAAAGAACCAGATCACTAAGACCTTGTTAATGGAACCACATTGCCATCTCTGTCGAGACCCTACAAATATAGTCATCGCAAAGAAGCATTTGGGTCCCGTTGAGGGAAATATCTAAACCGCTTCTTTGCCACATGTTGTAGATAGTATTACCACTGTCGCTGTTAGTAATGAAGCTAGAGATGTTTTTGGCGTAACTGCTGGAGCTTTCCCCATCGATGTTTTTTGCACAAATGGAAGAAAAGTCATGTCTACGTAGCAATAAACCTGTAATGGAGAATATGAGGTTAAGGTGCAAGGAGCTATGGCTACAAAGAAAAAACCCTTTCAAAAAACCCTAGTTGATGCCAACGATCTGTTTCAAAAGGGTTGTGTATGTAAGAGTCTCTTTCAAATCTTAGTCAAAATGGTGTCTAGACACTCTTTTCTTTTTTGGGTGAGATCTATGGCTCTCTGAAGGGACCTCAAACTTTGGCTGGAGCTCAAATTAGGGTTTCCCCAAGGGATTCAATCCCTGATTTATGAAGGTAAACAATTTGAAGATACTCTTTCTATTTTTGATTATCATATTTGTAAGTATTCCACTGTGCTTTTGATTCTCCACCCATGAGGGGGTGCTTCAAGGAAACCATTCTCCTCCTACGATTTCTCATATAAAGATGCAGTTCATAATAAAACTCCCGAGGGTGTGGATCCTCCTTCAACTAACCCTCAAACTTTAGGCAAAACAGTTCCTTCCAAGGATGCACCTAGTTTGTTTATTGTGGAAAAATAAGAGGACATTCCATGCATTGACATTTCCCATCCGGATCTGGAGTTTCTTCACAAGATAATGGTAGAGCATGGTCTGGTCTACCATTTCAATGGGATGTGGCCTTGAAAAATAAATCTTTACAATTGTATACACTTTATTTGGAACAAATCATGTAGGTTTCCCTTCTGTTCTAAGGCATTCTTCATAATTGTGTAATATTTCCATGAATCTTTCGAGAATGATCTATCTAAGGGCCCATGGTTCTAGGGAAAATATAGGATTTTCATGACCCCTTGGTTCCCAAAATTCAATCCATTTCCAATAGTAATTACAAAGCTCCCTATTTGGGTTTGCCTTCCAAAATTGTTAGCTCATCTATGGCATGATCTAGTGTTTACAAGCATTGGAAACACCCTGGGTCATTTCCTAGCCACATATCTTATGTGAGGCCAAAGTGGAGTTTATGCTTTCGTTAGGAATTGTCTAGGACATTAGTAAAGGCTTTCTGGAAGAAATCAACCTGAAAGTAGGTGATTTCCATTGGATACAACTCCTAGACTATGATAACACAATTTTTTTTTATCGCCTCTATCATCAAATAAGACACCTACAAAACCCTTGTGCTCAAAAGTTAGTAAATAAAAGACTAAATCTAAGGCTTGGAAGCCAAGTAACCCACCCCTATGGAGGAAGAGGACTCCTCATCTTCAAATCAAGAGGATAGTGAATCAAATGATGAAATTCTCTCTTTGGATGAGGATCGCGAGGAGAGTAGGGAGAATAACATTTTAGCACTTCACAAAGAAATAAACAATACTACTATATCGTTGGGAGTGGTAATGAAAGCATGTGAATCTGTTTCCTCAGAGTCGGAAAAGAATACAATAGAAACCTGTCAATCAATTCTTCAGCAAGTCACGGTTACTCCTTTGTTGAATGGGTGGGTGAAAGTAACCAAAAATAAAAGGAAAAGAGGTAAATCCGATAACTAACCCCAAGCTAAGTGATACTTTTATTTCTTTTACTATGTTTACCTTGATGTCTCCTTACGATTTATGTTTGGTCTTTATGTGAAAACCTCACCTTGAAGTGGATATTGTAAATTACATTTAAACTCTTTTTTGATTAATGAATTTCTATGCAGAAATTTAAAAAAAAAATCTCCTCTAACTCGAAGGAACAAGTATTTGAGTCATAGTTAATGTGAAAATAAATGTATGTAAAGATTCGATTCCATTTGGTCTATTTATATATTTTATTATAATATATTGTTTCATACAGGAGAAATAAGTTTCTTTTTATTAGATATTGGATGGTATTTGTAAAAATATATTTTAATGCAATATTTCACAGCTCCATATTGATAAAATAAATTTATTTAAAGAAAATTGTGTAAGTATTTATACTTTATTTATATATAAACTTATTTTAATATATTTATAAATTTAAATAATATTATATTATAGTTATATGGAACTTTTTTATAAATAGATTTTTATATTTATTATGAGTTTAAATATTATTAATATTAATTATAAATTAAATAATATTATTATTCATAGTTGATTGAATTTTTTCATGGATTTTAAATTTGGTTTTTCCATTATTCAGAGGTGGGAAATTGGTCTCCAAACATTACAACTCTCCTCCTCCCTTCCTCCCCCGCCCCCTCCGTGAGAGCTTCGAATTGGATCGGATTTCTTACAAGAAATGATGAACCTTTAAATCAATAAAAATTTTATTTATATTTTAAATATTAATTTTAATATTATTAATAAAAAACATATTTTAATATTGAATTCAATATTACAAATATTTACTATAGTTATTAAAAATTTCATTATAAAGTAAAGATTACTGCCCTAAAAGTTTGTTTAAAAAATTATTAAGAAAAAAATTAATACCTTTATAGTTGATATAAATTGTTTTAATATATGTATGTTTTCCTTTGTTTATAACTGTTAGACCAGGCAGTAACTCCTTAGAACAATTCATTAATTTCATTTAGGTTGGTGTTTATTATATACATGAGGGAGAGACTGTTCATTTCATTTCCCGATGACTATTCATATTCTCTATTATTTATTTACATCACTTTCAGTTATTCACCCAATCCTGATGATTAGGTGTCAACATTCCCCCTTTAATCTGAAGGGATGTTCATGAGTCCAAGCATCATTTTAAATCTTTCAAGCTTTTCTCTTCCAAGCGCTTTGGTGAAGATGTCTGCAATTTGCTCGTTCGTGGAACAATGGTGGAGATGGATTGTTTTGGCCTCAACATGATGTCGAATCAGATGCTATTTAGTATTGATGTGCTTCGTTTGATCATGGAACTTTGGGTTCTTGGCCAAATTTATTGCAGAGGTATTGTCAATCATGAGTGGAGTTGATTGTACTTGTTTTACCTACAAATCTTCAAGAATTTTCCTGAGCCACACAATTCCTTTTGTTGCCTCAGCTGCTGCCACATATTCTGCTTCTGTTGTGGAATTTGCTGGAATTGATTGTTTGCGTGATCTCCGGGAGACAGCTCCTGATCCAAGACTCATAGCATATCCTGAAGTGAATACCCCAGTTTCTTTGTCTCCATCAAAGTCTAAATCAGAGTATCCAATCAAGCTGAAGTCGTCCACCTATGTATACTTGATTCCAAAGTCTTGAGTTCCCTTCAAGTACCTTAGAACTCTTTTTACAGCAGACCAATGTCCCTCACAAGGCTTTTGCATAAACCTGGAGTGGATTCCAACAGCAAACGAAATGTCTGGTCTGGTAGTAGTTAGGTAGTTGAGACTTCCTACAAGCTGTCTATACTTTGTTGGATCCTCAAATTCTTTTCCTTCAATAGATGTGAGCTTTAAGTTTTGTTCCAATGGAGTAGTAAGAGAATTTCACTCTGTCATATTAAACCTGTTCAATAGATCTCCAATGTACTTCTTTTGAGAAAGAAATATGGACTTCGGATGTTGAGTTACTTCAATACCAGGATAGTAATGAACATAGCCCAAATCAGTCATTCCAAAACTTTTCCCCAATTCCTTATTTATTGATGCAATGTAGCTTTCATTGTTCCCTGTCATCAAAAGATCATCTACATATACCACAAGATATACAATTGTTTTGCCAACTTTCTTAACAAATAAAGTTGCATAATCAAGATCATAATGTTTGAAATTGAGTTTTAGAAGATGCTTAGTTAGTTTTTCATACCAGGATCACAGTGCTTGTTTGAGGCCATACAAGGATTTCACAAGTTTGCATACTTTATGTTCATGTCCTTTCACAACAAATCCTTCATGCTGGGACATAAAACATTCTCTTTTAGATCTCCATTCAAGAAAGCAGTTTTTACATCCATTTGATGGACTTTCCAACCATTCTGAGCTGCTAGGGAAAAGAGTGTCCGTATGGTAGCCCATTTTGCTATGGGGGCAAAAGTATCCTTGTAATTGACCCCTTCCTTCTTTGCAAAACCTTTTGCCACAAGCCTGGCTTTATGCTTGTCAAGTGAACCATCAGCTTTATACTTGTCCTTGTAGACCCACTTGCAGCTAATTGGTTTGGTTCCTAATGGAGGATCAACCAACTTCCAAGTGCCATTGTTTATGAGGGCATCATGCTCCTTTTGCATCGCTGCTTTCCATTCATCATGAGAAGCAACTTATTTGAAGGAAGTTGGTTCAAAATATGTAGACAAATTCAATTCACAACCATAAGAAACATCCATATCAACAAGTGAATTAGAGTCATCTACATCACCTCCATTTTGCCGATTTGAATTTCTAGTTCCTGTCTTTCCAACCTCATCAAGATGAACACTTTCAAGTGTCTTTGTCAACCACTTTGGAGGACCTTTCTCAGATGGTCTAGGCTTCTCTGTTGATTGAGTTGGGACTAAATCAAGATTGGGTATCCCAATTCTATCAATCACATCACTTAAAGAATTATCTGTTGTTGGAGTTTCATGTGGGGGAGAGAGTCCTTCAGAAGAAGATTCCACATGTTGATCCAATATAGGAACCCCCCTTCAAGATGTGGAATCTGATTATCAAATTCTTGAAATGATTTTGCATTTCTAGATCTATCAAAGCGATCAAGTTGCCGCTCAACAACATTTTCAGTTTTGGATGATACAAGAAAGATTACATGTCTAGATACAACAAACTTTTTATTGACTTCATCATAGAGACGGTATGCTTTGGAGGTGCTTGAATACCCCAGGAATATACACTTACGACTTCTTGCACTAAGTTTGTTTCTATGTACCTTTGGTATCAAGGCATAGCAGGTGGAACCAGAGACCCTGAGATGCTTTACCAAAGGAATGTGCCCATACCACATTTCATAGGGAGTCTTGTTTTTGATAGCATTAGATGGACATCTATTCTTTATATATATAGCACATATAATTGCATCAGCCCAAAACATCAACTTTAAATTTTTGAAAAACATCATGGGATGCACCATATTTAAGATTGTCCTATTCATTCTTTCAGCTACACCATTTTGTTGGGGATTATAAGGCACATTTGTTTGATGTTTGATCCCATGTTGGTGAAGATAGTTTTCAAATTCATTTGAAGTGTATTCTTTTCCATTATCAATCTGAATAGATCTAATATGAGATTGTGCATCATTTTCAATCCATTTATGAAAGTTCTTAAATGTTTGAAAAACATCAGATTTGTTCTTCAATAAATAAACCCAACACATTCTGGTGTAGTCATCAATAAATGTCATCATATATTTGTTTCCATTTGCAGAAGGAACATGCATTGGATCACATAAATTTGAATGAATGAGTTCAAGTTTTCTATGTTCTCTTGAATGTGAATCATGAAAAGATTGTTTGCTATGCTTTCCTAGAATACAAGCATCACATTGCCTAAGTTTCCTAGGAATTGTAGGCAAACCAACAACACCATTTTTCTTCAACAAGCGAAGGCTGTCATAGTTCAAATGTCCAAATCTAGCATGCCATAATAAACTAGATGGAAGTGTACCATCTTCATAATGAGAGTTATATGAGAAATGTTGTGCACGAGCAGAGGTACCCTACAGCTTGAGAAGCCTTTCTTCTTCTTTTCCCCTCATGAGAAGTGAGTGGTCAGATGGTTTTCTCACCTCAAGCTTGCCATCAAACATATGAATGGAGTGACCTTGCTGGTGGATGTGGACCAAGGACAACAAGTTTCTCCTCAGCTGTGGGAGATATAGAACATGATGCAGAAGAAAGTCTGGAAGACCAGGAAATTTAAGCTTGATTATACCAAGCCCCGACGACTTGATTTTTGATTGGTCTACAAAGTATATTGCTCCATAAACATTGTCAGTAAATTCTTCAAAACAATCTTTTCTATGAGTCATGTGGCAAGTTTCTCCTGAATCAAGCAACCAATCATTTTTCCAAGAAGCAAGTGAAGCATTAAATAAATCTTTATTTACTTTGATATTACATTGTGCCACAACATAATGAGCGTATTCAGGTGCTTTACCTTTGTCTGTATCATTAATTTTAAATTTTTGTTGGTTTCTTTGCTACTCAAGTTTGTCCCAAGTTATCCTGCATGTAGAGGCATCATGTGATCCATTTCTTTTGCAGCGTATGTAGTGCAAATATGCCTTTTCTCCTTAAGAGTGTTTGCCCCCCCTGCCTCTGAAATATCTTCCTCTTCCTCTTCGACCACCTCTTCCTTTGGAAGAATATTGGGCAAGATTCTTTTCTTTATGAGCAAGGCACACAACCTATTTAGAAGAAGATATGATTGAATGCATTGTAAAAACTGAGTATTGTAAAAATACTTCTGCTAGCAAAAAAATGTTCTTTTGTGGAGAAAAAACTTATGCTGATAAAAAATTGATTATGATATATGATATATGGAAACAAAGGTATTATACCATGGAGTAGAATAATTTATCTTCAAAGCTATCTCAATCCAAATTCACAAAAAATATCAAAGATGTATGTGAACAAATTATTTTCATTTTCATGGCATCTTCAATAAAAATGTGCTGTTAATGGATTTCCATTATTAAAAAAGACATACCAAATGACAAAAATATTTGAACAGTTTCAAATTTTCTAAGTCTCCACACTTTTGTTTATGGTTCTCAACAAGCTGGGATTATTTCCCATCTTTACATTTCCTAAGGCAAATTTGAAACCTTGTATTTCATGTACCTACGATTATAGTGGTGCAACGCTTCATAATTTACATCCATATGAATTTAATCCATTTTATTTGGACGGAGAAAACCTAGATTAGTTTGAAACCTATTGGCATTCATATTTGATAGGGTTGAAGTAGTATCACGGTTTTTGTAAAGGGCGAATCTCGTTTCTCAATCGAAATTTTGACAGAGCTTACTATATTTTTAGTTTCTAGTCATAGACATAAGAAGGGAAGAGCTCTCACTTGATCCATATAAATGAGTACTGTATGTTCATTTGCAAAGGCATTCAGCAAAGATGAGGAAGCGGTATAAATAAAAGACACAACATGTAATACGACTAACTAGATATGGATGTAGAGTATGTGTATATCGAATGTATATCAGTGTGGACCTCGAGCAGTTGTATATCATGCGGAGTATGGGATAAACCCAACAACCATAGTCAATGTAGCAGAGAGGTAATATAAGCCCGTTCAAAATAGTAACACACCAGCAACCACACCATCATATCTCCTCGCTTCTACCTGTGATCAACACTCCATCTCGCACCTTTAGTAGCAGAGGATGCTGCGACTGGTGGTTTCCAATGACAAATCTTCCAATGCCTCTGGCAACATCTAAATATTCCAGATAGTTGTCAGTCAGTATTACGTTTGACAAAAAACTTGGCGCATGCAAGGAAGATTATAGAGCAGAGGAGCAGTTCTCTGTATGCAAGGTAGAACATAGCCAGAATAGGGAGTTACAAAGCAGAGTGAGGCCAAAAATGGCGTTGGCTCTGATACCATGTCAGACCAGGCAATAAATCCTCAGAACAATTCATTGATTTCATTTAGGTTGGTGTTTATTATATACATGAGGGAGAGACTGTTCATTTCATTTCTTGGTGACTATTCATATTCTCTATTATTTATTTACATCATTTTCAGTTATTCACCCAATCCTGATGATTAGGTGTCAACAATTACTAAAGACTAAATTTAAATAAATCACGTTTTGGTTATTTATTGTTAGTAACCACACTCATTGGTTCGAAAATCGACAAATGATATATCTTGTGATTTATGCCGAAAAATTTCTCTTAAACTTGATATGGATCATAGAAGCCTCAATTCAACAAAAAAAAATATGCTCAAGTTTGTTATTGATATCAATAAACCATACTATTGATTTTTATGGTAATTTATTTTTATTTCTTTTTTGTAAGGTTAATTTTTTAATTGGTAATTCAAAAACTTATTAGTCTAGAAGGAAACAAGATTAGTGGTAATTCATTATACTTTTTAACAACAAAGTTTGAAGTCCAAAATTTAAAACCAATCGATACAAAAGGTCTTGTCCAAAACTCCTATTGGCATATTCAAACTAATAAGCTATAGATAAGAGAAAAAAGACTATTATAGCAAGAAAAAACATGGAGAGTGGGTGGAGTTAGAAGGATCCACCTCAATGGGCTCCTTTCCATGTTGTTTAGAGCTTCCCGGCTTAGGAGAGATACCCAATTGAGCTTCAATCATTTCCATTTTGCAATACATGTCCTTCATGTGAAGTTGAAGCTCATCCGACATGAGAAAAATCTCATCCTTGGCGTCATTTCTATCCAAAAACACCTTCCATAGTAATGATTCCATTTTCCAATATATGTTAATGGTGTGTAAGTATTGGTTTTATCTCCAATGGGTGTTACTTATGTCTATGATCCATGCAACAACCTCAAAATCTATATCAGTGTTAGAGAGACACCATCTCTCTCTAACAATTTCCTATTCAACCTTGTAGAGTTTGTTTTTAATGTTGTATGGATTCTACTCCTAGAATTGTCGAGCTCATATTTCAACTCTAAAATGAGCACAAGATCCTCCCCTAGCCTTGTAATATGGGGCCCCTCTATGGCACTGAGTTTATTGACATGATATGGATATGTTCTGTGATTGATGTAGGGACACTTAGAATTAAGCTACTTAACTAGTGGAAGGCACATAAATTTAGGCCGAAGAAGCCATAGAAATAGAAAGATAATTATAATCCCCTTATTATCTTTCCTCTAAGAATTCATCATACCAAAAGTTTTTGGGTGAAACAAAGACTAAAAACCTACTAGATTATCTAATGTTAAGCTTGAGGTATCAGAGAAGAAGAATAAAGTTATCATTGGTGCAATTACTTTTTGTGTTGCTACTTCTACTTGAGGAATCAATGATCTAGAGATTCCTAGCCAGAGGATGGACACTAAATGCAACAACCCAGAGTTGGCATGCTAAACTAACA
Source organism: Pinus taeda (assembly GCA_000404065.3). Lineage (NCBI taxonomy): Eukaryota > Viridiplantae > Streptophyta > Pinopsida > Pinales > Pinaceae > Pinus > Pinus taeda. The sequence continues at coordinate 2,890 of APFE031567433.1, read as the reverse complement.
AGTAGTAAGGAAGGAAACAATGCCTACCAACAACTAAACACCACTTCTTAGGAGAATGTATAGATGAATCCTTCCAATATAGCAAATTCCAAGGGGAGAGAATAATATCCATTAAGATTACTATTAACAATAAATTCCATAAAATCATCTCACCATGCGGGAACAAGCCCTCATAATCCGCCATTGAATGACAAGGATGTTGGAAATGTAAAGTCAACTCAATGTAGTTATGACTATACATGAAGGTGGTAGTTAAGTAGAGTTTACATTTGTCATCCCTTGGAGGAGAAACCTTGCACATCCCTTACCATTATCCCAACAGTATAGTCCCAAATCACGCCATATAGGGATATCTTGTTTTCATATTATGAGAGTAGTAATATTATTTTTTTCCAATCATAACCAAATATGTTTCAAATTTACAAAATGTTACAAATTTTTATATATAAAGTTTAATTTTACAAATACTTTAAAATCTTATATATGTATTTTTCCATTATATATATATATAGAGC